>JAQZBX010034004.1:0-25157 GCA_029593785.1 Cabassous unicinctus
AAAAAAAAAGAAAGCCACAGAGGGAGAAGCCAGAAGCTGGAAGAGAAGGAAGAGGCCAGGAGACGACACCATTGCTATGTGACAGAGGAGCCAAGGATCAAGGATCACTGGCAGCCAGTCCCAGAATGCCAGTCTTCGGGAAGAAAGCATCACCTTGATGCCTTGATTTGGACTTGTCCTAGCCTCAAAACTGTGAGCCAAATAAATTCCCATGGTTAAGCCAACCTATTGCATGGTAGTTGCTTTAGCAATGAGAAAACTAAAACAGTTGGGAAATGTTTTCACGTTCAAAACACAACCCAAAGGGAAGGATGCTTATGATCCTACAGGGCAAAGGTGATATCCTGAAGTTAGATTAAGCCAGTGGTTCTGAACTTGAGCATGCATCAGAATTACCTGGAAGGCTTGTTCAAACACATTGCTGCGTCCTGCTCCCAGTTTCTGACTCAGTAGGTTTGGGATGGTGCCCAAGAATTTGCATTTCTAACGAATTCCCAGGTGATGCTAATGTTGATGGTCTGGGGACCATTTTTTCCTTTTTCTTTTCCCCTTGTTCCTAAAACTTTTCATTTGGCAAAAATTTCAACTTTAAAGAAAAGCTGCAAGAAGAGTAAAGATCATCCCTAGCTCCTTGATCCAGATTGGAGACTACTTCTTTGAGAACCGCTGAACCAAGCTAAATGTCTACCAGCAGGTAAAAAGAAAAATCACCTAGTAGGAAATGCCTTCTAAAAGCAAAGACCATAATACTATCTAAATAGAAAACAAACCCACTATTTAAAAGCAAAAAGCAAGAAGTACCACAAAATGATGAAAGAATGTGAATTGGGACCCAAGGGTTTTAAGCTCCACATAGTGAATATCCTTATCAACAAATGGGGGAGGCGGGGAGTGTATAAGTTCTCTTGGACTGTCACTCTGGTGATTCCTTGGGGGTGATTTTACAAACAACAAATCCATAATCTCTTAATATGAACAAGCTTCCAAAAAAAAGAAAAGCAATTATTTGACAGGGAAGCTATATTGTTTGCTTGAGAGACACAGAAGAGAGAATGATTATGTACCCCTCCTTTATATTCTACCACCTTAACTCTGGAGCTCATCTCTTGCCTGGATTTCTGCAGTAACTCCTGGCTGATCTCTCTGCCTCTGATCTTTCTCCCTCCAATTTATTCTCCATTTTAACCCAAAAATTATCTTTTTAACAGCAGGCTGTAATAATGGCAGCTCCCTAAGAACCTTCACTAGTTCCCTACAACTTAAGAGAATAGAGTCCAAATGTCTTAGCATGGCATTTAATCTGACCCCAAATGACTGTTCCAATTCATGCACACTACATAACAGCCAAAACAGAACATGCAGTTTCACATTTTCTCATTTCCATGCTTTGTACACGCTGTTGTCTTCCTGGAAATTTCCCTTCTCCCCAAACAAATCTTTAAAAAAAAAAAAAATCCTTATATTTATAAATACTACTCAAATTTCAAGGTCCTGCTCCAATACAGGAAGTCTCCCCTGCAGCTCCTCAGATCTCCCCTTTGTATGCCACCATACTCTATTTATACCTTATGACACTTGCCACATTCTGCCTTACTTATTGTTTATGCTTCTTTCTCTCCCCTGTGTTTCATAAGGTCCTTAAAGGCAGGTACTAAGTCTTTTGTTCAGTGACCAGAGAAGCCCACAATGGGGGAAAAGGAGAGAGAGATGAAGAAGAGATAAGGAGAGGACGAAAGAGAAGAGGACAGGAGAAAGGAGGAGGAGAGAATGAAGGGGGGAAGAGTTCAGTTTTAAGTTTTTTCAGTCATCCAGATGCTTTTTGTTAAAGGTACACCCTTCAAATATCTAACACATTTTCTTTCTAGAATCATCCTGAGAGGCTGAATAGTTGTACAAATTGTTTTTTTTTTTGAAGCTTTCCCAGTACTACCTCCTTTTTTTCTACATTGCTTTCTATCCATGTGTTCCTATTGAGTGAATTTTACATAGCCTATGTGATAAAGGCAGTATCACATTATAACCATTATTTTGGCACACAAACAGACTCAAATCCTTTTACATGTGCCTCTTTTGGTGGGGTTGGTCAAACTCCTACCTTGTGAATGCCTAACACTATCAATTGCCCAAGCTTTCGGAGGAATTTGGTCAATATTCCTAGAAAAACATATCACATAATCCTTTCCTAAAAGGCAATTCAGCCATCTCTTTTCCTGGGATGGTGGTGGATAGTTTCAGTTTCTACTCAACTCTTCCTAAGGGAAGAGGAGAGAATTTGCACTTTAAATCCAGCTCAACAAAGAAGGCTCTCTATTGCTCCAGACACATGGGCCAATACGCCTGCTGAGTGCCCTGCTTCATTTCCTTAGACAACCTCACTCGGATTACTTTCTCTCTTATACCTCCACAAATTTTCTCCACCTTTATTTCTCCCTGAGGCAAGACAAGGGAAGAAGTCATGTGGCAGGAACAGATTTTTGGTCCAAAAGGATCGGAAATATACGTCAATACCATCTGACTACAAATCACTAATGTAAATTCTCACCAAAAAGGAAGCTTGTTCTCTGATTTCCTATTTACTGTCCTTCAGAGAACAACCGATGCCAACTCACAAAAACCTTCCCATTTCCCTACTGCTATTATGTTTACAACTTTATTTAGAAAAAGCTGACTTCACAGCTTTTGCCATTCAGTAACCCCTCAATATGAGGGCTTAAAATGAGCTTAGTAGACATCAAATACTCAAAAATCCAAATTATCTAGACTGGCAGAGGTTAACGTTCTGCATTAAATACAACAGAAAGTAATCATCAATGTGCTCTGATTATGCCTGCCTAAGGAATGAGTGAAGTAAACACATAAAATATGCTAGATGAGGGCAATAGGGGAAGGATACCACCATAGTTAGAGAGAATAGTCTAGGAAGTAAGCAAATGTAGATGTGTCCTAATCTCCTTTCATCTTTATGTACTTATATCTGGATCTTCAACTCTCCTTTTCCAGTTTAGAACTGCAAAACAATCTTTTAATATTTCATTCTATTTATAACTTTCATAGCCTCATCACCACTAAGAGATGTGCTACTGACAGGGTATGTGGCAGCAACCCAAGTACCTGGTATCTGGGATTACTAGAAAAATAATTAAAACAGTTAAGTACTAATTTAAGATTTTCATGAAACTTGTCTTTCTCTGTAATGTTGGTTTATCAAATTAATTCACTCTGAAGAACTGAAAATCCATCATATGCTTGTGGAGCTAGAAGGAATCTTAGAACTCACCTATACTTTCATTCTATAGGTAAGGGAGCAGGTCTAGAAAAGTTATCTGACCAAGGTTATAAAGGTTAGTTAGATAGAGAATACCACTCTAAGGCTTTCCATTATATTCCACAATCTCAAAGAGCGTCAAATACCAGGCTTCATTACCCAGAGCATTTAATATATTATAGGTTAAATCAACTCCCCTTTTCTGCCTTATGCCTCAGCTTTCACTATAAATAACCCATGAATCAATAAAGATGCTATAAAGCACCTTTGGGAAACAAGGAGCCTTTCAGCACTACAGCCAGACTTTTTTATATTTGGATTCATAATTTATGGGCAAGTGAATTCAACCAAGACCTACTATGTGTAGGCCCTAACATAGTGTTACTGGTCATAGCATGAGTATTATTTATAAATTTTATATTCTTCAGTACATGAATTATATCAAAGCAAACCTCAATCTTGGTTGATAATGACCCTGAAATAAGCTAGGATAGGAAATGCTTGGGGATTAAAAACACAACAGGAATTGTAGCTGCTTAAGAGGTTAAAAGAAAAGTTTAAGTATATTATCAAGAGTTCAGTTATAAGAGTTAAATAGAAAAAAATCCATGTTTCACATAGTATTAACTCATGTCATAGTTAAAGCAAACTGCTAAAATGATAGCATTCTTTTTGGGTCTTAGAAAGCTTAACTTACCTATCTGTGAAATAGAAATGGTAGATTTTCATAACATATCCTAAGATAAGGGGGATTACATCAGAACATTCTTCGGAACTGTTTGGAAAAGCCCTTTATAAAGAGCATTGTAAAATAATAATCAATGGCATTGATAACTTCATATAGAAATAAAATATAAACTCAAATGAGAAACACTATGTGGCAATTTTCTTTCATGACTTTTGACCCATATCTCACTCCTCTGCTTGAAAAAAATAACAACAGTATCACCCACAGCATTAGACCTTAAAATAATTGTGCATCATCAAACAAAAACAGACTTGAGTTTATCACCCCAAAGCAATTTATCCTGTGTTTAAAAAATAATCAAATAATTCATGTCAGCCATGATTATGAATGATGTAGTTACATTATGCAAAACTTCCAATCAAACATACAGAGAGAAATTGAAGCAATGGAATTGTGTCAACAGACTGACACAGCAACCATCTGCTGACATTACTGTCCTTTGAACCCAAGGGACCAAAATCATGTGGAAGGGCTGGGAGTTTGTCCTCAGTTGTGAAGTCTACTTTCATGTCATAGGGCACTTCTGGAAGGAAGCTCTGTAATGGCTAGCTCTAAGAATTTGCAGATTTCCTACTCGTCCTACACAGGAAGTTATCCTTGTGTCTCACCTGCATGAGTTCCTGTTTTGAGGCCAGGGGTTGTTGAGTCGATATCCAGTTCCAGGGAGTGATGTCATCTTGTTTGAGCTATGATCCTGGTGACCTGGTTCCCAACCTGGTGTTGTTGCAGTCCTTCAGCTGGGGTTCAGGTTATAAGAAGGGGGGCCAAAAAGGAAAAAGGGGGAGTAGAATAATAGAAAAAGGAAAAATGCTTGCATGTTTCCTCTCTTTCACTAAAGCATTTTCTGCTTCCATTTTAATGTCGATGGCAGATGGAAAGCTCTTGTAGTAAGGGTAGGCTCTTACACAGATTTCAAAATTACAAGGAAGGCTAAAATATACAGAAAACTGACTATCTCTGGTGGCTGATAATTTGGAAACAGTGACTTATTGTTTCTTCTCTGGACGTTTAAAAAATAGCCATTAAGACTTTTAAAACACTCGTATATGTGAGAAACAAAATGTAATGTCATTCAACAATGCAGGACTACAGAAAAATGCATGACTACAGAGCTATCTTAGCAACATAAGTGAAAATACAAATGTTTGGCGATGTATGAACGAACACTCATAGTCTTTCTACATAATGTCAAGTATATTAGGATGTCAAAGCTAGAAGTCCCATCAATTTAAGTAATAAAATAGGATTGCCAGTCAATTCCACTTAGATTAGATTCTTTGGTTCTTATTATACCAAGTAAAAAGTAAATTGGAGTCAAGCATAAGAAGCAGCAGAAATTTACATTATTCAAAAAGGAAAGGAACAGAGGCCTTTCTTAAAATAAAAAAAGGCAATAAAATGAAAGAGATTTAAATTTTTACCACATTTATTTGACATCATGATTTCTTAGTCCTTACTGGAGTAGTTGATACAATTTGGGGAAATAAATACTCCCTTCCCTTTTTTGTTGCTTGTGTGTTAGTAGAGGTGGGAAGAATGGAATATGAGAGAATAAGTAAAGGGTCTAAGAAATGGAAAGATGGAGAAAGGAAACGAGGTTGAAGATAGAGTGAGTGTTGAATTGAATGCCTTCTCTAAATAAGCAGTATTAAGCAACAAAGTACAAGATTGACAGCATGAGTGTTTTCTTCTCACATGGATTTCTGAAAGTGTGAAACAATATGAGACCACACTGAAGATACATTAATTATTCAGCATCATGGTACAAGTTTCCTATTAGACATATGTATATTCTTTTTTTTTTTTTTCTACTTTTTAAGTTCCATAGATGACATTATTCATGAAGTGTTTTTAGTATATTATTTAGCAAATATTAATTTGATGATATAAACCAATATTAGCAGAAAACACTGCAAGTTGCCATGTGAAGGTCCTTCTTTCTAGAAACACTTAATTTTACATTTAGAACTTTCTATCAGAGGAATATCTTGAAGGGTACTCCTCTTTCAGTTGGGTTTACAACTCACCTGCAACATTAAATGCAAATTAAATAACAATCACACCTTAGTTAAAGGTTTGTATGTAACAGCCCCTTACTATTATAAATCAATGTCTTGTCCAAATAGTAACTGTAAATAAATTGTTCTTGTTTAGCCTTTTTCTTCTCCCATTTCCTTTAATGTTTTTATCCAAATGATTTGGTGCTCCATAAATGACTGTAAGGCAAAGTTGCCTCAGTGCTGGAGATGCCTTCACAAAGACCAGAATGTATGCAGATAACCCTGCATTGTGTTCATCTCATCAGTTCTGCCCAATCCACAGGGGTGAAAAATGGATGAGATTTGATGTCTTCAACCCCAGCAACACCAGCACCAAGACGCTCCACAGGATTGAACTGTAAGAGCTACAAAAAAGAAGGATCTGGTAAGTAACAGAAATCCAACTGGTGAATTAAGAAATATATGAAAAGAATGAACTTCTAAATTCAACCCCAATGACAAATGGATTTCATTAACAGCCAACTGGTTATGTTTTCTTGAAAGGGATCTATGTCTAACAACACTCTAGCTACAAGTTGGTGGGGAACAGTTGAACTGAATTTATGCCTTTGCAATTGATTTGAGACAAGACCTTGAGTAACTCGCCTTGTTACTCTCATCCTCATAGTAAAGGAAGATAGTTAAAACTATCCATTTCCTATTTCTCTATATTTTTGATGTAACATTTACATTCTCTAAAGCTTCTTTAAAAATAAAAAAAAATTTTTTAAAGCATCTGGGGACATTAATTAGATATTGCACACCGAATTCTGAGAGAGCAAATTAATCCCTGCATGATTAAGAAATGTGGGAGGAACAATAAGTCTTTCAAGCCCTAATGAACTACATTTGCACTGGAAATAAACTTTATCTAAACTTGAATAAGCTAATTCATATTTTAAAATCATTTTCTATGGAATAGCTGACTCAAATGAAATAATGTGAAATGTGTTTTGACTTCTTCAAATAGGAATCATGTATAAAATTAGTTAATAATGTTATATGCAACAGAACTGTTAAAAGCATGGGAAAATAGAAGCATTCATATACAATAATAGTAGACCCTGGACATGCTGGAGGACTATGTCTTGAGATGTTCATGAATCCTAAAATTTTTGTTTTAATGGCTTAACTGAGAGATAATTTATATATAATAAAATTTATCTATTTTAAGTGTACGATTCAATGGCTTTTAGTAAAAATCACAGTTGTGCAACCATCACCACAATCCAGTTTTAAAACATTTTGACTATCCCTAAAGTTTCTTTGAATTATTTGCAGTTAATCCTCACACCCATTTCCAGCCTTACGCAACCAATGATCTGCTTCCTATTTCTTTAATGAAAATCAATTAACCATAAATGTAAGGGTTAATTTCTGGGCTCTCAATTCCAAATGTAAAGATTTATTTCTGGATTCTCAATTTCATTCAATTGATAAATATGCCTACCTTTGTTCCAAAAACCCATGGTTGTTTTAATTACTGTGGCTTAATAGCAAGTTTGGAAATCAGGTAGTGTTAAGACCTCCAACTCTGTTCTTCTCTTTCAAAATTGTTTTGGATAATCTAGGTCCTTTCCTTTTTCATAAACATTTTATAGTCAGCTAAAGGTTTGTTAATTTTGTTGATCTTTTCAAAGAACCAACTTGTGATTTCCTTGATTTTTTTCTATTCTTTCTCTATTTTCTCTTTGACTGACTTCTACTTCCTTTCTTTTGCTTACTTTGGGTTTACTTTACTCTCCATTTTCTAGTTTCTTAAGGTGTAAACTTAGGTTATTAATTTGAAACTTTTCTTCCTTTTTTTGAAGTAGGAATTTAAAGTCATACATTTTCCTAAGCACTGAAACCCAGCTACACCCCATAAATCTTGATATACTGTGCTTTTGTTTTCATTCAGTTAAATATATTTTCTATCTTCTCTTGGGATTTCTTCTAAATTGACCAACAGGATATTTAGAAGTATGTGGTATAATTTCCAACTATTTATGGATTTAACAGATCTTTTTCTGTAGTTGATTTTTTATTTAATTCTGTTATGATCAGAGCACATACATTATAGAATTTCAGTCCTTTTAAATATTGAGACTTGTTTTATGGCCTTACACTGACCTATCCTGAAGAATATTCCCTATGCCTTGATATACATTCTGCAGATATTGGGTGGAGTGTTTTATACATGTCAGCTATAGTTATTTGATAATGTTGTTCAAGTCTTCTATATCATTGCTGATTTTCTATGAATTATTGAGAATGGGGCATTAAAGCCTCCAATTATTATTATTGAATTATCTATTTCTCCCTTCAATTCTGTCAGATTTTGCTTCATATATTTTTGAGACTGACAGTACATATACTTTTATAATTGTTTTATCTCCCATGTATGAATCCTTTTATCTTTATAACTGTCTTACTTTCTAGTAACATTTCTTGTTTTAATATCTAATTTGTCTGATATTTATATAGCTACCCCAGCTCTCTTATGGTTACTATTTGCATGGTTTATCTTTTTCCACACTTTTTCTTTCCACTTATTTGTGTCTTTGAATTTAAGATATGTCTTTTATAGACAGCAGATAGTTGGATCTTACTTTTCTATCCAGTCTAATAATCTCTGCCTTTTATTTGGGACATTTAGACATTCATATTGAATGAAATTATTGATATGGTATATTTACATACGCCATTTTGCTACTTGTATTCTACATTTACTCTCCTTTTTGTTTCTCTGTTACTGCCTTCTTTTGTATTAAATACTTTTTACATATCATTTTAGTTCCTCTTAAATTTTTTACTATATTTTTGAGGGTTTTTTGTTTTTTTTAGTGACTGCTCTAAGGATTACAATATGCATCTTAACTTATCACATTCTATTTCAGATTAATATTAACTCAGAAAAATGTAGAAACTCTGATCCACTATATCCCCATTCCCTCCCCAATCCTTTAACTATTGTTGCCAGGTATATACACCTGCATATTATAAATCAAACAGCACAGTGTTATAATTATTGCTTTATACAATCTTATGTCTTTTAAAAAGAAGTTGAGAAGAGAAATATGAAAAATATATTTGGAGTCTTTTCTATTAACCCATATTTACCATTTCCAGTGTTCTTCATATGGATTCGAGTTAGTATATGGTGTCATTTCCTTTCAACCTGAAGGACTTTCTGTACTTTTTCTTGCAAGGCAGATCTGCCAGCAACAAATTCTCTTGGTCTTTCTTTATATGGGAATGCCATTATTGCACCTTCATTTTTGAAGGATAGTTTCACCGGATTGAGAATTCTTTGTTGACAGTTCATTTCTTACAGCACTTTGAATATGTAATTCCACTGTCTTCTGGACTCCATTGTTTCTGATGACAAGTCAGACATTAATGCTCTCTTATACATGATAAGTTTTTTTTTGTTTTGTTTTGCTTTTTGTTGTGCTTAGGATTTCTTCTTTGTTTTTGTCTTTCAACAGTTTGACTATGATATGTCAAGGTATGAATCTCTTTGTATTTCTCCTATTTGGGGTTCATAGAGCTTCTTGAATTAATGTTTTTCATCAAATTTGGGGAGTTTGCAGCCATTATTTCTTCAAATATTTTTGTTGCCCCTCACCTTCCTTCCTCTCCTCTCAGGACTGTCATTACATGTATGTTAGTGTACTTAATATTGTCTCACATGTCTCTGTGGATCTGTTCATTTTTCTTCAATCTTTATTCTTTGTTTTTCAGATTGGATCATTTCTATTGACCAAAAAAAGAATCTATTGATTCTTTTTTTCTTCTCTCTCACATTTGCTGTTGAGTTGTTCTAGTATATTTTTTTCGTTTAGTGAATTTTTCATTTCAATTGTTGTACTTTTCAACTCCAGAATTTCCATTTGGTTATTTTTATTATTATTTCTATCTCCTTACTGATAATCTTAACTTGTTGATTCACTTTTGTCATACTTTCCTTTAATTCTTTAAATATGGTTTCCTTTAGTTCTTTGAATATATTTATAATACTTGCTTTGAAGTTCTTGTCTGCTAACTCCAAAATCTGAGAACTTGCAGAGACAGTTCTATTGACTGTTTTTCCCTGAGTATGAGTTACACTTTTAAAAAATCTCTGCATATCTTATAATTTTTTGCTAAAACCAGATATTTTAAATAATATGTTTTAGCAACTTTAGAGTCTAACTTTTCTTCATGAAGATTACTGTTCTTGCTGTTGGTTGGTTTGTTCTGTTTGGCAACCTACTACCACTAAATCTGTAAATCTGCTCCCTTTATACCATCATACTGTGCAGCTACTGTCTCTGTTCATTTTTCTTGTTTTTACTTTTAAAACAAGGGGTTGCTCCTGTGTCTGCACAGCTTAGTGTCAACCAGTGACTGGACAGTTTGTGTTCAAACATCTCAAGCTCACTATGGCCACCTGCTTTTGACAAGGGTGCCAAGTCCACTCAATGGGGAAAGAATAGTCTCAAAAGAGCCGCTGCCAAACTCCTTTCTCCTGAAGAACAGCAAAAAGTCTGTGCGTGAGTGCAGAGAAATTTGTTTTAAAGGTCTTCTTATATAATACCTCTCAACTGACAAAACAATGGGGTATAATTAACTAAATGCACACTGAAAAGCACAAACATGTGCTCTGAGGATCTGTAAAATGTAAGTATCTTTAAAAGAAAGATTGCATTTAAAATGTAACTATGTTTACATTAGCACCATTCACTTGACTGAGACAGATCAATGAACCAGAGGTAGAGGGGATTATGAAATAATCCTCTTCAGCTAACTTTCCCCCATACCTCTGAGGAAGCCCTGCATATTTAACTCTCCATTGCCTCTGCCCCTTGCCTCCCAAGGTTGAAATAACGAACGCCACCTTTGTCCAAGGTGGGGTTGACTCAATGGCTGCCACTGCCTTTGCCAGGAATGGGTTGAATCTATAGTGGACTTCAGAGCCAGGACCTAGTGATCTGAATTTGCTAATCAAAAGCTGTGATCCATGATTGGCCATGCACAACCCTGTTCTTAGAAAAGAGGATTTTTACACCTTTCTGTCAACAGCAGCTAGCCAGGGACTGGACCCCTGGGTGGCCTGCCAGAAGAATGAGGGATGGGCACCTGTAGCTCCCCGTGGAGTAAAACAATTACAGTTTTTTTATTATAATTTGTTAGCATCTTCCTCCTTCCCTTCCCTAGATGCTGTACAGTGTGTTCTTCTGGCCTATGGAGTTTCAAAATAGTTGTTTCAGATGGTTCCTGCCTGTTTAATAGTTGTTTTGGTGGAAGGAGTCAGTCCTGGAGCTCTCTATTCTCTCCTCTCCCCAGAAGTAGTCCTCCTTTAGTTTGTTTATTTTTTAGGAGGTACCAGGGATTAAACTCGTAACCTCTTACATGGGAAGCAGGCACTCAACCCCTGAGCTACACCTGCTCCCCACTCCTTTGGTTTTGAATAGTGGGTTTTTCTGCACACACAGGGAGCTGTTACAGTTGTGGTATGATGGGCTCACAGCAAATCAGTAAGATTTATCAGACTTGGGATCCTTAGAACTTTTATGAAAAACAAAATGGAAAAGGTTATTTACTAAAAGGTCAAGAACTAAAATTCTTGTTCAACGTAACAGGAAATATTTTAAACACAGGAAGCAGACCTTTTTTTTTTTTTTTTTTTAAAGAAAAAGGTGTAGAGAAGAACATATTAAGAAGAGAACAGGGAAATGGATGTGGCTTAAGCAACTGAGCTCCCGTCTACCATATAGGAGGTCCAGGGTTCGATTCCTGGGGTCTCCTGGGGAAAGGCAAGCTGGCCGGCGCAGTGATCTGGCCCGAATGGAAAGCTGGCCCACGTGGAATGCTGGCCTGTGCAGGAGTGCTGGCCCGCGCAGGAGTACTGGTTTGCACAGAGAGCTGGCACTGCAAGATGACGCAACAAAAAGAGACACAGAGGAGAGACAATAAGAGACGCAGCAGACCAAGGAACTGAGGTAGTACAAGAGACTGAGTGCCTCTCTCCCACTCCAGAAGGTCCCAGGATTGGTTTCTGCTGCCATCTAAAGAGAAGACAAGCAGACACAGAAAAACACACAGAACAGACAGCGAGCACAAAACAATGGGGGGTGGGGGGGTGAGGGGAATAAATAAATCTTAAAAAAATAAAAATAAAAGAAGAGAATAATCTTTTGGAGTGTGATTTTAGTTCCATTCAAAAACATGATATGTGAAGTACAGTGCTATAAAATACAAAGATAAGACTCACAAACAGCTGTACCATAAGACGGAATTTTATAAGGGCTGTCAAAAGAGGTTTAAAAAAATATCTTGGCAAGTCAAGAAAAGGAGAGATTATAGTCAATGTGGTGGTAGTATCAGGAAAGTTTTTGTGGAGTGAAGGCACTGTGCAGGGTTTTCCTTGTCTTACTAGGCCTCTGTTTTTTCCTGAACTTTTGCTGGTTAGTTGTTTTGGAGTTCCCCTGCTTACAGGAGTTTGTTTGTCCCCTCTGTTTCCCAGGGAACAATCCTTACTCTTTTGGGTGTTTGAAGCTGGCAGGCCTTTGTCCCAGACTGTCCCCCTCTATAGGTTTTTACATTCCTTTCATTCTCTCACACTGCTTTTGCCTGGAGGGCAAATTCTGGACAAAAGTTTGAAGATGAGGGAATACTCCCTAACTCATTCTATGAGGCCAACATCAACCTCATACCAGTGCCATACAAAGATGCCACAAAGAAAACTACAGACCAGTATCTCTCATGAATATAGATGCAAAAATCCTCAAGAAAATACTAGCAAATGGAATCTAGAATATAGGTTACCAAGGGATGGGGTGGGGACAGGGAATGGGAAGTTAAGGCTTAAAATGCAAAGGGTTCCTATTTGGAATGATGGTAATGCTTTGGTAAGGGATCATGGTGATGGCAGCACAACATTATGAATAAAATCAATAGTACTAAAACATATATCTGAATATGATTAAAAGGGGAAATGTTAGATTGTATATATGGTAACACAATAAAAAAATTTTTTAAACTCCATGGAACTCACTACAGAAACAATAAACCCTAAGCTTAACCATGGACTTTAATTAATAGCACAATTATAAAAATATGCTATCATCAACTGTGGCTCCTTCCCCATCTCCCAATAGGGACACAAGGGAGGAGGTGTTTCTCCAGCCTCTCTGGACAACTGCAGGTGCTCTGGGCCCACAAAGACTGGATTGTTGGACACCTGTGGCTCCATCCCTGCCCCTGATAGGACAGGTGGGAGACAGTGTCTCCTCAGCCTCTCTGGGTAGCTGCAGGCGCCTTCAGCCCACACGGACTAGATAGTTGAGCAGTCCTGTGGTTCCACCAGTGGTTCCATCCCCACCTGACAGGGCAAAAGGAGGGATCATGCTCCCTTGGCCTCTCCAGGCAACTGCAGCCACTTTTGGCCCATAGGAACCAGATTGTTGGACACATCTGTGCCTCCATCCCCAACCCTGACAGAGCAGGAGGAGGGACAGTGCTCCCCGATCCTCTCTGACAACTGCAGTCGCTTCCAGCCTGCACAGACTGGATAGCTGGACATGCCAGGGGCTCCATCCCTGCCCCTGGCAGGGGAGAAAGGTGGCCAGTGCTTTATCAGTCTACCTGGGCAACTGTGGTCAGTTATGACCTACGTGGCTTAGATTGCTGCCCATACCTGTGGCTCCATCCCCAACCCAACCAGGGCAGGAAGGGGCATGGAGCTTCATCAGTCTCTCTGGGCAACTAAAGATGGCCTTGGCCTGCACATGGCTGCAGCTCCATCCCTACCCCTGGCAGGGAACAAAAGTGGGAAAAGTTTCATTGGTTCCTGGGGCAGTGCGGGCAGCATCAGCCTCCACAGCTTATAACACCAGCTGCACTGCGGTTCCTACTCTGCCACCGGCAAGGGAGAAAGGGCAAGAAACACATGCAAAAGAGCAGAAAAAATTCAGATTGGCTAAACACGAGCCACTATAAAGTTCCAAATTAAGTTGAACCAAGTTTCAAAGAGGAGCTGCAGCACAAAGCCAAACAAATAGAAAGCCCTAGACTAAAGAGAGAAACTGTGCCCAGAATAAATATATCTAGTAAATCAGATGCTGAGACACCAACAAAAAATTATAATCCATACCAAGAAATAGGAAGATACGGCCCAGTCAAAGGAACAAGCTAAACCTCCAGATGACATAAAGGAGTTGAGACAACTAATTGCAAATGTTCAAACAAATCTCTTTAATAAATCCAATAAGATGGTTAAAGAGATTAAGGATATTAAGACACTGGGTGAGCACAAGAAGAATTTGAAAGGATACATAGAAAAATAACAGATCTTATGGGAATGAAAGGCATCATAAGTGAAATTAAAAATACACTGGAGGCATATAACAGCCGATTTGAAGAGGCAGAAGAAAGGATCAGTGAACTTGAAGAAATGGCCTCTAAAAGCAAACATTAAAAAGAACAGATAAAGAAAAGAATGGAAAAAAATTGAACAGGGTCTCAGGGAACTAAATGATGGCAGCAAGAAACATGCAAATTTACATGCCATGGTGTCTTAGAAGGGGAAGAGAAGGGAAAAGGCACAGAAGGAATATTTGAGGAAATAATGGTAGAAAATTTCCCAGCCCTACAGAAGGACATAGATATCCATGTCCAAGAAGCACAACATACTCCTGTCTGAATAAATTTGAATAGACCTACTCAGAGATACATACTAATCAGAATGTCAAATGCCAAAAATAAACAGAGAATCCTGAAAGCAGCAAAAGAAAAGTGATTTATCACATGCAAGGGAGGCCCAATAAGATTAAGTGCTAATTTCTCATCAGAAACCATGTAGTCATATATTTAAAATACTAAAAAAGAAAAACTGCCAGCAAAGAATCTTATATCCAGCAAGACTGTCTTTCAAAAATAAGGGCAAATTTAGAATATTTACAGATAGACCAAAATTGAGAGAGTTTGTAACCAAGAGACCAGCTTTGTAGGAAATACTAAGGGTAGTGATACAGCCTGAAAGTAAAAGACAGAAGAGAGAGGTTTGGAAGAGAGTCTAGAAATGAAGATTATATCAGTAAAAGTAACTAAAAGTGTAAAAAGAGTGGTGAAAATAAGATATGGCTAATTAAACCTGAAGGTCAAAATGGGTGAAGTAATAAGAACTGCCTTTACAGTAATAACATTGAATGTTAATGGATTAAACTCCCCAATCAAAAGACAGACTGGTAGAATAGATTAAAAAAATATCAGCCTTCTACATGCTGTCCAAAAGAGAATCACCTTAGACCCAAAAATATAAAGAGATTGAAAGTGAAAAAAAAGCTATACTTGGATGAAATAGACTTTAAAAAAGCAAAGCTGTTATTAGAGACAAGGAAGGACAGTATATATTAATAAAAGGGACAATTCACCAGGAAGAAATAGCAATCATAAATGTATATGCACCTACCCAGGATGCCCCAAATTACATGAGGCAAACACCTGCAAAACTGAACAGAGAAACAGATGTTTCTACAATAATAGTTAGAGACCTCAATACACCACTGTCATCATTGGATAGAACATCTGGGCAGAGGATCAATAAAAAAACAGAGAGCTTGAATAATATGATAAATGACTAAACCTAATAGACATATACAGAAGATTGCACCCAAAATTGCATGATATATATTCTTCTCAAGTGCTCATGATCTTTCTCCAAGATAGACCATATGTTGGGTCACAAAACAGATCTCAATAAATTAAAAAAGATCGAAATTATACAAAGCACTTTCCCTGAGCATAATGGAACAAAGCTGGAAATCAACAACAGGTGGAAAAAGGGAAAATTCACAAATATATGGAGATTAAACAGCACACTCTTAAATATCAGTTGGTTAAAGAAAGAAATTGCAAGATAAATCAATAAATATCTCAACACTAATGAAAATGAGGACACAACATATCAGAACTGATGGGGTGCAGTGAAGGCAGTGCTGAGAGGGAAATTTATAGCCCTCAATGCTTACATTTAAAAAGAAGAGTTAAAATCAGTGAACTAACTATACATCTGGGGGAACCAGAAAAAGAAGAGCAAACTATGCACAAAGCAAGCAGAAGGAATGAAATAAGATCAGAGCAGAGATAAATGAAATTGAGACTAAAAAAACAATAGAATTAAAACCAAAAGTTCATTCTTCGAGAAGATTAACAAAATCAACAAACCCTTTGTTAGACTGATAAAGAAAAGGAGAGAGAACACACAAATAAATAAAATCAGAAACAAAAACAAGGACATCACTACTGGCCCCACAGAAATAAAAAAGATCCTAAGAAGATACTATGAAAAACTGTATGCCAACAAACTAGACAATGTAAATGAAATGGAAACACTTCTTGGAATATATGAACAACCTACACTGATGCTAAATACAAGAACTTAACAAACCAATCATATTTAAAGAGATTGAATCAGTTATTAAACAACTCCTCAAAATGAAAAGCCCAGGATCAGACAGCTTCACAGGTAAATTCTACCAAGCACTCAAAGATTTAATACCAATCTTACTGAAACTCTCCAGAAAAAATTAAACAGGAAGGAACACTACGAAACTCATTCTATGAAGCCAATATCACCCTAATAACAAAGCCAAAGTTATTACAAAAAAAGAAAATTACAGGCCCATTTCCCTAATGACTACAGGTGCAAAAATTCTCAACGAAATACTCAGTAATCGAATCCAACAATACATTAAAAGAATTATTCATCATGATCAAGTGAGTTATATACCAGGCAAGTAAGGGTGGTTCACCATAAGAAAATCAAACAGCATAATACACCATATTAATAAATCAAAGAAGAAAAATCACACGATCATCTCAATTGATGGAGAAAAGGCATTTGACAAACTACAGCATCTTTCTTGATAAAAAGTACTTGAAAAGATAGGAATTGAAGGAAACTTTCTCAACATTATAAAGGGCATATATGAAAAACCAACAGATAACATCCTATTCAATGATGAAAAACTGAAAGCTATCCATCTAAGACTGGGAACAAGACAAGGATGCCCACTGTCACCACTGTTGTTCAAAATAGTGCTAGAGTGCGAATATTCTTGCTGTCCTGATTTTGTGATAATCAGGGTAGGCTAAACATTCGCTATATTAGAAACCATGCGTGTGTTCCCAGACCTAGTTTTTCTCACTAGGTCTGGTTTTTAGAATGCTGCTGATAAAGAAAGCCTGAGTTATTGTATGACCATCCTGTATGGGAAATGACTGTAACTCTAGGTATCTTTGGTCAACCTTAAGAGATATAGCAGGGAGGCGGATGTGGTTCAAATGGTTGGGCGTCCATCTCCCATATGGAGGCACCTGGGTTCGATCCCTGGGACCTCCTGGTAAAAATTAAAAAAAGGAAAATATAGAAGGCGCGTGGGCCACCAGGCCCTGTGCGCGGGTGTGCCATCAGGCCCCGTGTGCAGGTGCGCTGTCAGGCCCCGCGAGCCATGTAGCAAGATGATGACGTAACAAGAGAGTGACACAAAGGGAGAGCCAAGACAAGACGTGCCAAAAAACCAGGAACTAAGGTGGCGCAGGAGATAGGACACCTCTCTCCCACATCAGAGGTTCCGAGGACCGAATACCAGTGAAGACAGGAGAAGGATGAGAAGAGAGGGCATGAAACGGACACAGAGAATTGCCCAGCGAATGGACAGAAAACAGCAAAAACTGGGGAGGATGGATAAAAGTAAGTAAATAAAGAAATAAATCCTTAGAAAAAAGAATACACAATCTATTATAACAAATATACCACACTAATCAAAGATGTTGTTAATAGGGGAAAGTGTGAGGGAGGATGTGGGATATACGGGAATCCCCTACATTTTCAATGTAATTTTTATGTAATCTAAAACTTCTTTAAAAAAAAAAAATACATGGGGAAAAAAAAGAGTGCTAGAAGTTCTAGCTAGCATAATTAGGCAAGAAAAAGAAATACAGGGCATTCAAATTGGAAAGGAAGAAGTAAAACTTTCACTATTTCCAGATGATATGATCCTATACCTAGAAAATCTTGAAAAATCTATAACAAAGCTACAAAATCTAATGAACAACGTGCAGTGCAACCATGGTGGCAGTCTGCGATAACCCATGCACCAGCGATGTGGAGGAGGATGTCTCACAGATCATCTTTCCCAAAGACTTTGAAGCAGCTTTAGACACTTTAAATTCAGAGGTTCAAATCCTGCTGGAGCATTGAAAGCAGCAGAATGAGAATGCAGAGGATGAACAGGAACTCTCTGGGGTCCTCATGAAGACTTTAAACTACACAGCCCATTTCAGCCAGTTTAAGAACAGAGAAACCATTGCCAGTATCTGGAGCTTGCTGCTCCAGGAAAAGCTTCATAAGTTTGAGTTGGGCCTGTTTAGCCAACCTTTGCCCAGGGACTGACGAGGAGTCCAAGACTCTGATCCCAAGCCTGGAGGAGTGATCTGATGATGAGGAGCTGCAACAGATCTTGATAATACCAAAAGAGTAGCTTTCAATATTAATCTCCAAAAATTACTGCAGCACAGAGGCTGGGGCAGAAACTCTATTCCAGAAAACACATGGGCTTCCTATAGCTAGAACTACACAGCTTGGTCCTGGTTTTGTTACCATCTCAAACCAGACTCTTGGACCCTGGTGACCATGTAGTCTGGAAGGGGTCTTGCAGTGGCTCCTGTGGACTCCTGAGAGTGCTAAATCTTCTCCAGCCTCTGGGAAGGCTGAGGTGGGATGACTGGACCATAAACTACACTACTGACTACCTCATACCATGGTATTTGGTCCCTGTGTGTTTTCTTTTGTTTTGTTAATTTAGAGAAGCCATTATTAGTTTCTGTAATCAAACCCATGTCTCTGCATTATTTTTATATTTCATGTTTAAATTTCAGCATGTTTATAGTTTTGAAACCAGGCTAGATCATATAAAACAGGTTTGGGGAAAAGAAGAGTCTTACCTAGATGCAAAAGGAAAAATTAAACCAGACCAGTATGTTTGCAGTTCTTAAAGAAAGGATGACTGTTAGCGACTGGAGAGTGCCTTGGTACCATTGGGCCTAATCCAGGAGGCAAAGAAGAAGCTCACCATGGAAAGTGGTTCCACCTGAAGACAATGGTGCTGTGTGTTATGGAGCCCATAGCCTTGAGGTTAGGCAGGTACTTGGCCTTTCTCTTGGATTGTGAATTTGGAGTAAGTGGTCCTGAAACATCCATTTTGTTACCACAAATTAAAAATTTTCCTTCATAGACCAGACTTTGTAGGTCTGAACACTTAGAAGTCTCTTCCTCTTCCTCTTAGAGGGCATCCGGTCTAAACTCTGGGCTTGCTAGTTAGTAACAGGTGTTCTTCAATGGGGGTGATTTGGAAGGAGCAAGCCTATCCTTTCCTGAGAAAGGTGAAGCTGCTTGCTCCAAGGTAAGTTTGGTGAAACTCTGAGAGCTTTACATTCTACCTTTGTTTTTTCTGAAGGGAAATAGGCCTGTTTTCTTCAAATCTGGGGGTTGGTGGGTGGGTTTGGAGCATTTGCCAGCTGTATATGAATTCATGATCCAAGGAAAAGGCTAGGGAAAAAACACAGTTGGTTTTAAAAGTCATGATAGTTTTGTCAGCTGCTGGCTTAGGCAAAAATAAAATTTTATCTTTATAAGTTCATGCTCTTTCTGAAATAACATGGGTTCCTGAGTTACCAATATTCTTGATCAGTGTTTAGGGGAAATAACCTATCTTTTTTCCCTTGGGCAACTTTACTTTTCAGAGCCTCAGTGTTCTCGGCTGTAAAATGTGGATAATAACAGGACTTACCTGCCCCAAGGATGTTTTGAAAAGATGTAATGAGAAAATTATTATAAACAGCCAAGTGATATTTGACGCATAGTATGTATTGAGTTAAAGTTAGCTGTTATTAAGTGTCTCAGTGAGGTGAACAAGTATATAAAGATGGTATAGGTCAGCTTGCTTCTCTAGATAGAAATTACTACAAGAATTTGGTAGTGTGGCAACTGATACTGCTATCAGACTATCAAAATAAACCAAGTAGCTTCTTAAAAATAATAATAATAATAAAGCTAATGAACGAGTTCAGGAGAGTGGCAAGATACAAGATTAATATGCAAAAATCAGCAGTGTTTCAATACACTAGTAATGAGCAATCTGAGGAGGAAGTCAGGAAAAAATTCCATTTACAGTAACAACTAAAAGAATCCTATATATAGGAATGAACTTAAGCAAGGATATAAAGCACTTATATTCAGAAAACTACATTGCATTGCTAAAAGAAATCAAAGATGACTTAAATAAATGGAAAAATATTCCATGTTCATGGATTGGAAGACTAAATATCGTTAAGATGTAAATTCAACCCAAATTGATATACAGATTCAATGAAATCCCAATAAACATTCCAACAGCCTTTTTTAAAGAAATGGAAAACCCAATTATCAAATTTATTTAGAAGGGTAAGTGGCCCTGAATAGCCAGAAACATCTTAAAAAGGAAGAATGAAGTTGGAGGACTCTCACTTCTGGACTTTAAATTATATTACCTAGCTACAGTGGTAATAACAGCATGGTACTGACATAAAGATAGACATACAGACCAATGGAATCAAATTGTTGGTTCAGAAACAGACCCTCACATCTACAGTAAAGTGATTTTTGACAAGGCTGTCAAGCCCACCCAGCTGAGGCAGAACAGTCTATTCAACAAATGGTACTGGGAGAACTGGATATCCATATATCCAAAAGAAAGAGGAACTAACTTACACCTTATATAAAAATTAACTCAAAATTGATCAAAGATCTAAATATAAAAGCTACAACCATAACACTTCTAGAAGAAAATGTAGGGAAACATCTTCAAGACCTGGTGGTAGGTGGCAGTTTCTTAAACCTTACACTGAAAGCATGAGAAACAACAACAAAAATGGATAAATGGGACCTCTTGAAACTTAAAAACTTTTGCAATTCAAAGAAGTTTGTCAAGAAGATGAAGAGGCAGCCCACTCAATAGGAGAAAATATTTGGAAACCACATATCTGATAAAGGTTTGATTTCCATGCTATATAAAGAGATCATACAACTCAAGAATAAAAGAGCAATCCAATTTTAAAATGAGCAAAAGACTTAGACATTTCTCCAAAGAGGAAATATAAATGGCAAAAAAGCACATGAAAAAGTGTTCAATATCACTAGCTATTAGGGGAATGTAAATCAAAACTACAATGAGATATCATCTCACACTGCATAGAATGGTCATTATTAAAAAAGCAAAACAATAAGTGTTGGAGAGGATGTGGAGAAATGGAACACTCCTTCACTTCTGGTGGCAATGTAAAATGGTGCAGCCTCTGTGGAAGACAGTTTGGCAGTTCCACAGGAAGCTAAATGTAGAACTGCTGTATGACCCAGCAGTCCCTGTACTAGGAATAAATCCAGAAGAACTGAAAACAGTGACACAGACATATGCACATCGATATTTACACATCATAATTCACAATTGCCAAAAAATGGAAACAACCCAAGTGTCCATCAACCAATGAATGGATAAATAAAATGCAGTATATACATATATGATGGAATACTATGCTGCTGTAAGAAGAACTGAAATTGGGATAGATATGATAACATGGATGAACCTTGACGACATTATGCTGAGTGAAATAAGCCAGTCACAAAAGGACAAATATTGTATGGTCTCACTAAATATGAAGAATAAACACATAAAGTTAAAACCTAGAGTATAAGTTACTAGGAGATAGGATGAGGGCTAAGAAGGGGTCCTGATGCTTAACATATGTGGAATTTTTAATTAGCTTGACTGCAAAAGCATGGAAATGGATAGAGTTTCCATGCTTGATGGTAACACATTATAGTGAGCATAACTAACACGGCTGGTTTAAAAATGGGATTGTGGCTGAAATGAGTAGTCTAGGGATATAAATGTCAATTGAAAGAAAGCTAGAGACTAATCTAGGGACTGAATAACATAGTAAACCCAGAGGTGGACTGTGGTTAATAGTACAAATATAAAAATGTTCTTCTATTAACTAGAACAATAGTTACTATTACAAGGTAGTAAGAATATAGTGATGCATGGGAAAAATATAATTAATGTAACTTATGGACTATAGTTAACAGCAATATTGTAAAATTCTTGCATCAATGTTAAAGAATGTACTATATCAAAGCTAAGGGTTAATAATAGGGGTATGGGGTTTTTTCTTTTGGACTAAGGAAAACCTTTAAAGGTTTACTGGGGCAATAACTGCACAACTCTGTAATGAAAGTGAGAGCCACTGAGTGTACACTTTAGATAGACTATACATGCAAGAGACTATATAACACAGTGAACCATGTGGTGGAAGATGGACTGTGGTTAACAGTACAAATATGAGAGTGTTCTCTCATGAACTATAACAAATGTACAATACTAATTCATGGCATTAATAATAGTGGGGGTACAGAAAAAATATACCAAATGTACACTATAGACCATAGTTAGAGGTAATAGTTCTGAGGATGTTTTTTCATAATCAGTAACAAATATTCCATAACGATGTAAGGTGTTGGTGGAGGGGTATTGTATGGGAATTCTGCACATTATGAATGATTGTTTTGTAAGCTCACTACTTCTCTAATAAAAAATAAATATTAAAAATTTTTTTGCAAAAATGTACAAGGTTCCTATTTGGAATGATGGATATGTTTTGGTAAGGGGCCATGGTGATGGTAGCAAAATATTATGAATGCAATTAACAGTACTGAAACATGTATCTGAATATGATTAAAGAGGGAAATGTTAGATTGTATATATGGTAACAGAATAAAAATGTTTTAAAAATCCATGGAACTACAATACAGAAACAGTGAACCCTAAGTTAAACCATGAACTTTAATTGATAATGTAATTATAAAATGTACTATCATCAACTGTAACGAATGTTCCACATCAATGCAAGGTGTAGGTCATGGAGTGGTATACGGGAATCCTGTATTTTATGCATGATTGTTCTGCAAATCTATAACTTTTCTAAAAAAGAAAAAAGAAAAGGAAAAAACCCACAAAGGAGTATTTTAAATATGGGGAATCTAATTAAGAAGCTCAGTAGAATTCTAAGCCTGACTCTGGGATATTAAACTTTAATTATTAACAATCTCTTCAAAGCCACCAGAAATATACTAATTGATAACCCAGTGTCCAAGTTTCACCCATGGATGAAACTAAAGGTTTGACTATCTGAACAAGATTTTCTAACACTACCTCTCTCCCCAGCAACCTGGAGTTAACAGAAGGTCAAAAAAACAGTTAATTGTGATTACAAAATGTAATAGTAAAAATAGAGCAGCCTCTGAGTTGCTAAAAGCAATACTTAAATCTCCCACCTAAATGGATTTGAATAAACATTACATGGAGTTGAATAAACATTAACCTGCATTTAAAAAAAAAAAAAAAAAAATTAAGACCACAAAGTTTTAACTCTCCTTTCTGACCCCACCAATACTTTGATAATAATTGAAGCCTAAAGATATACAGTATTAATTCTGAATTTACAATCATTAAAGGGTCTTTCTTGCCCACGGAAGAACCTGTGAGCTCGTCTAATCTGCAAAATTGATATACTTGGCCAATAGGTCAATTACCTGTTGAATAAGTGAGCGAGCCTCTTCAGAGACACATTCTGGCATGTTCAAAGTAGTGTGAGTATTTATTCCTGCTGGATGGCACTCAATCAGAGTCTGAAACAATCAATCAGGTATACTTCTTATCCCAAATATCATCACATTCTGTTCTATCACAGGATTTATGAACAGGAAGTATAGAGACATCAATAGCCATCCTAATTGGAGGTGTAGTAATCAACATGGGGCCACATAAGTGGTTTAGGATAAGGGCTATGAGCCTACAGAACTTCTAACTTTGAAACCTGAAAGAAAGGCAATCTTTGAGATCATATAAGAGCTTATTATGAAAGTCATTTTAGAGATATTTTCATGCTACTAGCCCTCTTCCTTTAGTTACAAAGTGAGTGCTCATAAAAGTTTAAATCACATGCAAAAACTAAAAAGGAAGTTGATATCTTTGAATTTTTAAAAATTTCTTAAAAACCTTCAATGTTTGGAATCTGTTAGTAATAATACTTTACATATGTATAGTACTTTGTAGCTTAAATGTAAAGGTACTCTGTGAACTTCACAACAATCTTAGGATGCCAGTATGATCTATATTTTTTCAGATAGATAAACTACTTATAAAAGTATAACTGTTCATTTCTTCTATTTTCTTCCCAGGAGGCAATCTTCACAATACCCTATCAAAGCCTATTAACATCAAACATCGTACTTAAAAGTTATTGATCAGAGAATATAAATTCTCTCCTTAAGCTAGGACAAATAGGAAAATGTTACAGTATTGAAAAAAAATAACGTCTACATTAATTTTCTAAAATGACAATTCCCTCCTGGTTTCAAACAAAATGTTTAAAACATCCAGAAAATTTAACACATTCTTAAATGAACCTTACATATTTAACTTGGTTAAAACTCAACCATAGAAAATGAAGAGAAAGAATGTTCAGATTATATTTCATTATATACCATTGTGACACAATAGAATTTTTCAATTTATTCAATGTAATACAATTCTACTTCTAAAAAAAATCTAGGATCTTGATAAACTTGCATTTATCTGTTTGTTTTTGGTATCAAATCTTCTATTACCTAGCTGCTGATCTAAAAAATAAAGGCAAGGGCTAATGTTCTAAATTTGAAATCATGGTAGCATCTGGGTAAATTTATGTACAGGTCACTGCATACCTTGCCAGTGAGAAGTTCAAAGAGGACAGCACCCAAACTCCACCAATCACAGGCTTCGGTTTCTTCCGTGATAGCTCCAACCTCTAAACACACCAAAAAAGGTTGATATTAAAATTCCAAAGGTCAACTAAGTTTTCAAAATTAACATGTATTAGCAAGGTGACCTTTTTAATGCTGAGAGAGCATATACTGAATACTACTGGGCTTTCAAAATTCCTGAAAGTTACTTATCCCTTTGGTCACCTACTGTGGATGTATTTTTTTTTCTTTTTTTTTTTT
>JAQZBX010034005.1:0-25157 GCA_029593785.1 Cabassous unicinctus
TTTTTTTTTTTTCCTTTTGGTGCGCCGTCAAAACATTTCACAAGTTGGGAAAAGAAAGTGGTGGTTCCGAAGCTCGAAATGATGGGCTCTTTCCCTCCTCCACCCCCCCTTTCCATATCAGAAAAGAAATAAGACGCACAATGAGCCTTTATTTCGGGGGAGAAGACTTCAAAATACGTGCCAGTAATGGACAATTTGAGCTTTTCACTGGAGATACTCACACCGCAAGCTGGAAAGGGATTAAAAAGCCCCACGTGGTTGATGTGGGTTTAGACTTGCAACCACCGGTTCCCCGTGTATGTTCTTTGCAAAGACTGGCCTCTAGATGGATGCGCGTGAGGGACCCGCTGGGGCCGGGGCTCGGCGCCTCGGGCAGGGCTAGGGTGGGAGCGCTATGAGCGGCCGCCGGGGTCCTCGCCGGGGGCTTCCTCTGGCGGCGGGGGCGGCCGGGCGCCTCCGGGACGCGAGCGCGCACGCCTGGGCCGAGCGGCCGGGCTCCGCGCACCGCCTTCTCCGCAGGTCTTTATTCATCTCATCTCCCTCTTCCCTTCTCCTCCTCCTCTGCCTCCTTCTCCTCCTCTTCCTCCTCCTCCGCCGCCGCCGCCGCCACCTCCTCCTCTTGCATCTCACTGGCCTGGCTCCGTGTTGCTCTGAGTGACAAAGACAATGTCCCGGCTTTAACTTTGCAACCACCTTGCCTCCTTCGGGGCTTCAGCGGGGGGTGGGGTGGGGGGACGGGACAGCAGCCGCAGCCTCAGCATCTTCGCCCGCTTCTTCTGCTCTTCCCCAGCTCTTGGATAATTCTTCCTTTTTCCTCCCCAGCCCTTTCCTCATTCTTTTTTTTTTTCTTCCTCCCTCCTGCACGTTGTTGTTGTTATTAGAAAGGCTTCGCGCACCCCCTGGTGCTCTGGCGTTTCGTGTGGCAGGAGAAGATTGTCTTCCTTCTCTCTTTCTGTCTTGCTTTCTCTCTTCCCTCTGGTTGCTCATTATTCAGAGAGAGACACAGAGGGAGGGAGAGAGGGAGAGGGAGGAGAGGAGAGAGAAGAGGAGAGAGAGGGGAGAGAGAGGGAGAGGGAGAGGGAGGGAGGGAGAGGGAGAGGGAGAGAGAGACGGATATCTCAGGTCATCTGCAGCTGCAGCGAGTCTGAGGAGCCGAGGAAGGCAGGGAAGATGGCGATCCTCCATTGCTGAGACCCGGCAGAAGCACATGAGACTCCCAAACAACTTCCACAACAATAACCCGAGCAGGAAGAGGAGAAAGAGAAAGAGGATAAGGAGGCGGAGGAGCCGGAGAACCCGAAACACCTCCCGGCGCCGGGACGCTTCTTCTGTAAGTTACTGCAATTAGCCACCACCTCGGGGTGGTCCGAGTGCCCCGGGAGCAGCGCGCGGGGTGGTGGAGGCACAAACGCGCTCATTCATTCGGCGGAGGAAGGTTGGTGAGCGGGGAGGAGAGGAAGTCCCCTGCCTGGACTGGCTGTAGGAAGAGGAGAAGAAGCAAGAGAAGAGGAGGAGGAGGGGGAGGAGGGAGAGCGGAGGGGGAGGAGGAAGAGGAGGAGGAGAAGCGAGGGAGGAAGAGGAGGAGGAAGAGGAGGAGGAGAAGGTGGTGGTGGTGGCAGTGGAGGTGGCTGTGCTTTTCCTGCTGGCTGCTCCTTCTGCGGGGGGGCGGGGGAGCGGAGCGCGGTGGCTTAATTAATTTCGTGTAGTTCTATCAAGAGAAGAGAAAATGAAAGATGAGTGAGAAGGGAGCTGGAGGCTTAGGACGGATGCTCGGAGTGTGGGGACAGGAGTAGGGACAGAGAGGGGGGCGGAGGGCGGGAGGCGAGGAGACCTGAGCGGAGAGCCAGAGGGAGCGAGCGAGGGGCAGAGGAGGGAGCGCTCCGAGCGGCCCCGACCTGAGCGGGTTGACCTCTTTCTTTCTCTGTCCCTCTCCTTCCTTCCCCCCCTCTGTCTGCCTGTCCCCCGCCCGATGGCAAAGCCGTGCGGATTGGCACCCCCCTCTTCCTCAGGTATTTGGCTCGCTCTCTCTCTCTCTCTCTCTCTCTCTCTCTCTCTCTGTCTCACCCCGAAGTTGGGATGCGGGGCCGGGATGTGTCGGGGGCGGCTGCTGCAGCTGCTGGTGCTGCTGGTGAGGAGAGAGGCGAGGAGCTGGGGGCGCGGGCCGGCTGGGGGGCGCAGGTTCAGGAGGCTGCTGAGGAGCTGTCTCCAGGCTGAGGGTTCAGAAGCGTCTGGTGGAGGAGGACAACGGTTTCTGGAGAGGAGAAGCCATTACACACGCTCGGCTCTCCTCTGAGGAGGGGAGAAAGGAAGGCAAGGGCCTGGGGGGGCGCCTCACTCCTGGTGCGGTTCCCAGGGGTCTGCCCTCCATCCAGGCAGGAGGGGAAGCAGCAGCCGCCCCCCCGCCCCCCCACTGGAGCAGCCCTTCTCTTTCCCTTTCTTTATCTCCCTGTCCTCCATTTGCAAGCTGTCTGCTTTGGTTCCAGTCCAGACTCCAAAACACAAAGCTCCTTCTCACGTTCAGGCTCCAGGCTTTTCACCATTCCTGAAGGAACCCTCATTTTCTTTCATTGTAGCTTCTAACCTACGGAGAAGGGAGGGAGGCTGCCTGGAGTTCCTTTTATATTCCTCCCCTACCAAAAAAAAAAGTTTCATTTTTAAGCACGCGCCTGGGATGGGGAAAGACCAACCAGTTGGGGCTTTCTCCCAGAGCTCCGGGGGGCTGTGTCTGAGTGTCTGTGTTTGCTGTTTGGTTTGCTTTGGTTTTGTTTCTGGAGGTGGCTTGCAGGGTTTTGGAGGAAGTGACTAGTTTGGTTGAGAGCTGGGAACTGAGTCAGGTAAGCCTGTGTCATGTTGTAACTCCACCAGAAAATGGAGGAGAGCAGGTTTCCAGGAGACAAAGCTGAGATGAGAAGTGTTTATAAAATTATGGATGTCTCCATTTTGAAGCCCTGCTGGTGATGGCTGGAGGAGGAGGCTTGTCTGCCTACTCCTTCTCCCTTGCCAGAGGGAAATCTTGTGGTGGTTCCTCACTATCTCTTCATTTTGAAAGGAAATGAGGGGCTTTTAAGGCTTGCTCAGATTTTCCTCCCACTGAAGGGGTGCTTTCACAAGTTAGGGAGACATTTGTCTCCATTTTAAAGTAAACTTTTGGAAATTTTTTCCCTCTTTTGAGTGGCCCTGAAGGGTTTTGACCTCCTTCAGGGAAGAGGAGGCAAAACCTTAAACATTTCCACAGAGGTCCACGGAGGTCCACTGAGGTCTTCATAAACTGCTCCAGTTCTCCTGAAAGTCACCAGGAAATATTATTTCCTCATTGTGAAGATGGTGGTGGCTGTATACTGAGATTCTGAGCTTCTGTGGCTTGATTATCATCATGTTTTGGATGCGTACCAAGACTTTATTGTCTGAATTGGGTTGATTTCTACAAACAAACAGATCCTGCAAGATCTCAGAGGAACTCCAGGACAGACACCCATTTCTTGAAGGAGGTTCTACATTTCTCTTCTTATTGTTCCATTTGTCTGTTAGGTCTTCTTTTAGTTCCTTTGTTTCCCCTTTCCCTTCCATTCAGTTATTTTTTTTTTCAGTGTGCTCAAGTACTGTAAGTCTTCAGAAATATCAGTGCGTCTTCTTAACAATGTCACTATGAAACAAATTTTTAACATGTAATGTCTGTCAAGAAAACCTTGTGTCCAGGTATCTTCACCTTTTTCTTGGGGAGCAATTTATTAGTCTTGTAGGAAGACATTTTGTGGGGATGATTTGAAAAAGCACCTAGTCCTACCCTAGTCCACACATATTGATTGGAGCTCTTACAGATTAGTTCTAGAGAGTGTATGTAATTGGCCCCAAGTAAAGAACTGAATCCCGAAATGCTTCAGGAATTTATAAAAGCCACCCATGAAGATGTTGATTTTCCATTAGGTGAGGTAGCCATCTTGAGGAAGAGGGAAGATGTTGGAAGAATTTTAGATGAACTGTTGAAGATAGGTGAGGAGGGCTCCACGGTGGAATGAAAACTTGGAGGAGATTCAGAACCAATTAATATAATTCTAAGGAGGCTGATTGGATCTTGTTTTCAACCAAAGAGAACTATAGAAAGGTACCAGCTTCAAGAGAATTAAGGAGCACATTGGTGAGCAACTTATACCAGCTTTTTTTTCTTGCTCTGCTTTCTCATTATGTGTCAGATTTGTGTGTGTGTATACAGTTCCTTATGTCTATAGCATTTTTGTGCATATTAAGTGGTTTTAGATTCCAGATGTGATTATATTCTGTTGAGTAGCTGGTAGCAGTGTCACTCAGTAAATGCACAGTGCTGTATATGACAACACTATAGTTTTCAAACCAAACTGTTGTGTCGTTAATTGAGGGTTATTGTTCTTTTGAAGGGTGTGAAAGGAGAGAGGAAATACATGGTTCTTTAGCTGATAATTGTCCATGGTCAATGAAGTAAAACCTTGTTTGTGCAGATGAAGATGTATGGTTTTCAAGGTTTCTAGTTGATGTGTATCCTCATTTAAAAATGCTTCTGTTCAGATCTCTGCTTCTTTATTAAGAACCTAGGCCTCTCCAAGAATACTTAAAAAAATCTTACCTTGGAATCATATCATTCATTATACAGTTTTGGATTTGTTCTCTTGATACTATTGCTTTTGCTGAGAAGTAGATTGTCTTCAATGTTATATTTAAATTTGCTAATGCAGATATGGGTGCTATACGTTCAAACTGAGAATTTCAAGTGCAATGGAATAAAAAGTTATCTGGGAAAGTAATTACCAGATAATTTTACATCTAATTAACTATATATGTTTATGTAAACATAAATACTTTATACGTTTATCTTGGAACAAACTTCCATGAAATTTTTGTTGTTGTTGTTGATACCCAGAAAACTGGTTAATTTACTTGTTTCATTGGGAAAGAGAATCTGACAAGCTGTTTGTCAGGCCAGGAGTTTGACTCGCCTCATTTTTCACTTTGTGACCAAATTTTGGAGTCCTTATGGACATTTTGAGAGTTGAGCTTTTCTGGAGGGAAAAAAAATAAGGTATCTAAGAGGCATTTTGGAGTTTGAGAATATGTTCTAACTGATTACGTCGAGGCACATGCATTTTTAATATCCTTTCATCAAAATGGAAAGCACCATAATAGTTTAATGACAGGGTTTTTTGAATTTTTCTAGATATGCACATTTGAATTGATTGAGGATTTTGGATTAACCATAATGGGAGAAATAAAGAGTGTCAAATTGAACATTCTCATTTGAAGTCAAAGCTCAGAGATCGTTTTTGTTTTTGACACTGGGTTGATGAGGCTCGTTATGGAAATTTTTGCCATCATTCGAACATATCACAAAGAGAAACCATTCTAGAGAAATATATGTGCACTGTGAGGCACACTGCTCCAAAAAGATTCTTGTTGTGTCTTTGCATTCCATAATATTTCTCATATTGGGTTCATGTCAATCTAATTCATTCATCACATTCCCCGAGGACTTGTTTTTTCCCCTACTCTTTGGAGTTGGAGACAACTTTTAGAGGGAAAAAAACCCCCTAAAAACTAGGTATATTCTTCCTAATGAGTCTTTCGGAAGACAGTAGGGGGGAAAATCCAACTCTGCTAATGGACTTTAGAGTACTTGTGGTCAATTTTCCACAAAGAAAGGAATGGTAAAATCGCTTTGGAAAGAGTCCTGTTTTCTGTTTGATAGGATCTAGTCTATCTTGAATTATATTCCTTGGTGTTGAGATTTCTTGGTTAAGGTAACCTGGTTTTCTTGTGTGTGTACCTTTATGAAGACTGAAGTTCATTGCTTCATGGGACAGAGAATTGACAAAGCTGTTATTGAATGTTTCAACTTGATGATTGGAGACCAGAGATGCTATTTCACAATGTCACAGTCACAAATGTAGGAAGGAAATATTATAAATAATGAACTCAGCTTGCAAAGGATCCAACATGAGTACTTAATTGGATGGCTGATATATGGAAACTAAGAAAATTAGAAAGAGGAGGGGAAAATATTTCCAAGGTCTAGCACTAAAAATCCAGTGAACTGGGAGAAAAAACAAACAAACACAAAAAACCAGCCTTTCTATGTGTGCTGCAAAAGAAAGTGTCTTTTGAGGTTCACATACTATGAAGTTGATGGCTTTGAGAGAAACATTAGCATAGTGTTGATGACCTATTAATTGATTATGAGAAAACAGAGAGGAGAGGAGATAATGCTAGTAGAAAATTCCTCTCCTTGTGTGATATGCCAAGACATCTGGCAGATGTTATGTTGGGCCCTAAGGAATGGACAGTTTAATTTTAGCCCTAGCAAGGAAATGGGAAGTTCTAAGCTCTTTTAATAGCACAGTCTTAGTTTGGGGAAGGTTGCTTAAAAAAATAAGAAAGAAAGGAAAAGAAAGGCATTTATTGTAATATGATAGAACTCTACAGAGCAGGAAGCTTAAGCTGAGGTTTTGGGATGATGGACAAAAATATTGATTTCCCAAGTAGAAAAGAACATAATAACTATTTTAAATTGACATCTATGCACACCTTAATATTCCGTATTTAATATTCACCAGTAAGAACTTACAATTAAGAAATGAGTTGTTTTGTAGAGTTGGGGTATTTTATAGTACTTCTTATAACTTGAAGGTGCCTTAGAGAGATCCTATACTTCAGTCACCCTACCACTCCCTTGCCCCTTCCCATTTTACTGAAGAGGAAACTGGCATAGAGACTTGAAGTGACTTGTACAAGGGCAGAAAGTTCAGTTGTAACAAAGCCAGTTCTAGAACTCAGGTCTGCTGACTCCCAGCCCAGTGCCCTTTCCACTACCCACAGCATTTGATTATAGCTAGTTGTGAAACACCAACTGTCCTCTCCAGAGTGCGAGGCCCTCTGAGAAGCTCTGTAACCATACTGTAGTGGGGCAGGAATCTTGACTGTTGTTAGTTGAATTTTGCATGCTGGGGAACCCAGTGCTGAGCCTGGTTTCCTTGCTAGAGTTCGATTTTCTTCCTCTCTGACTTTCACTCAAATTTCTATTACTTGGGTTTGTAACTGTGCTTTTCTTTAATTTAAAATTTCCTCTTCTGATCTCTAGCTCTCCCATCCAGGGCTTGGGACTCTTTTTCAAATGCCGGTCTTTGGAAGTTTGTCTGGGTCTATTGCAATTTACAAAAGTGCCCACAATTGGACTCTGAGGATCTATTTTGCAATATGGTACGGATTTAAATTGGCTTCTTTCAGAGATGCCATTTTGAAATACTGATGAATGGCCTGGCCTAGAGAGTGAAATCCAGTCTGAAACTGGTGATTTTCCAGATTTTCCAGACTCATCCAAAAATATGACCACTGTTTATCTTCCTAGAGTCCATTTCTCTCTTAGAGACCAAGGGCTAGCTATTTCCCATTCCCCAACATACATAAAGTCATCCTTAAAATGACTTTTTAACCACACAAGCAGCATTGAACCAGGAGCGATGGCACAGCTCTCTAGGAAGAGCGACCTGGGTGTCCATTTCTGTCTCCTCTTGGACAAGTAAAAGTAATTTTGTAAAGAAGAGTGATGTTTGGAAGTTTCCACATTTTCTAAGCTTTTTCCAAACTCAAGCAAAATTCTAATCCAGGAGGCAGTCTGAAGAAGGTAGTGTTGGATGTGGACCTCTGGCAGAAACACAGTTAACGCTGTAAACAGTCGAACCTCAGTGTGGCACTCCTCCAAGTGAGTTGACTGTCGAAAATAAAATGTTCCAGAAGAACTGGGAGAACAGGAAAGAAGTTAAAACAGCATGGTTTGCATGCCAGTACTGAAGGAAGAGAAAAAAAGTTGGGGTTGGGGGTGGGGGGAGGGATTGGAGAGAAGAGAAGATAATCAAAAAAGTTGAACTGTCTCCTAGATTTATAAGACCCAGGAGGAGATGTTTCCAGATGAGGGAAAATGGATTTTTATGAATTTAGATTGTTTTTGCATTTTACTAAGAAGCTCTTTAGGATCTTTTGTCCCCTTGAACTTTGTATCTGGAGAACTGCACACGCTGATAAGTGGACAGTTAATTGGAAGAGCTTTGGGTTTACATTTTCTGCTTGGAAATGCTATCACAAAATTTGCCTTCTTCCAAGACCTCCTGTCCTTATTGATGGAAGCATACGTGATTTCTTAAGTCTTTGGATGTGTGGTCCCAACACAAAGTTGATTTTTCCAGGCTTGGGAAGACAAGAGGTAGAGTGGTGTGGTGAGAGAGGGCACTAGTATTGTGACCCACAGATGCATTAACTTTCACTTCTGGTGAGCTCAGTACTTGGTGTCTTCAAAGCAATCTTGCCTAATTCCTAGCTGGAGACATTTTTCTTGAGTTATTCTTGGATGGAAGGCTTCTTTTTGTGCCAGGTCATGGGTATTTTGGTATCGATTTCCTTGCTTTCATGTGTTTGCTTGCTCAGTTCACTGCACATTGCTTCTGGATATTAATACAATATTTCTGCTCTGCCTGTTCACATCTTACCCCAACTTCATTCAGAGAGTAGAGCCTGCTCTCGGGGGTGAAGGAAAGGTTGGTAGGCACTTATCTGTTCAATAAATAAATACTTGAAGATGAGGACTGTTTAATTCAGGAAGGTATTTGCCAGGTTTTCAAGTGGACTTTTAACAAAAGCCTATGCAAAGGAAAGATGGGGAAAATTCTACTATGAACCAGTGGATCCTGATTAAAATGTTTTAGGATCACTTAGTAAGAAATGAAGCATTTGTCCAAGGTGAGTCAGCAAAGACTTACCTTTGGATTCAGATTGGTTTGAGCACAAAAGGAGCTGGAGGCCCAGGCGAGACAACTGTGTCAGAAGTAATTAAGCCCAGGATTTGTGGAGAGGCTTATCCGCCACAGAGCTCAGCTGGGGAAGGCCAAACTGGCTCCCTAAGCCCTTGTCTGGCCAGTTGAACCAGAACACAAGCTAAGGTCTTCAAATTTTGGAATTCTTCCCTTCCCTGTTCAGATTTAAGAAGGTAAAGCTATTATTCTTCAGTTTTGCTCATATCAGCTGAGTGCTTCTCTCTTGAGCTGGGAGATGCCAGAGCCAGGCGAGTGGGGGCTGATTTCCTCCGAGGGAGCCTTCTCCCTGTTAACATGGCAAATGTGCCTATAACATTGTACTTATTACTCAGAAAATAATTGTGCAGTGGCACAATGTGGGATACTTGAAAGATGTTTGCTGCACAAAGGTTCTAGTACTCACCTGCAGATTAAGAAATGGGTTTCTAAACCATCTCATTTCTATTGCTAATGAAAAGCTTTGGAAGGGACCTGTGAATTAGAGCTCCAGCTGCTATCGTGGTAGGGGAAGTTAGGCCTTGAAAGGATACGCGGATTAGCCCGTCAGAAAAGCAAACAGTAGCATCAGCACAAGTAGAAAATAGACAGGGTTGTTAAGCTAACAGAAAAGTAGGCTGAAGCATTGCCATAATTATGTGGTGGAAATTTGCTGGGAAGGAGAGACTGTTTGGGTGGGAGATGGAAAAGGAGGAGAAGAGAGGCAGGGGAATGATTGATAAGTCAAAATAGAAGAGGTCTGTCCACTGGGAAGAGCCTAAGGGAAGAAAAAGGCATTGCTTTTACAAAAACAATAAAGCAAGTGAGAAAAAGACCTTGTAATTTGGTACCTATAGCTTGTGAAATATGAAGACTTGTGCTCAGGCCCACTATCTTTGGTCAGGCCCTATTGTAAAAAATAGAATTGGGCTTGGAGGACAGTTTCTGTGACTTTGAGCTTACAAATACAGCCTCTCTGATAAAGGATACATGGAAACTTGAGGGAAGTGTTTAAAATAGGCCTAGGTGGAGATTTTCCTGGAAAATAAATGAAGTAGAGACTAGAGCACAGTAGAGAATAGCTGCATTATTAATGGGCAGAAAATGTGATAGTCTTCTCTAAAGTTATCATAGAGCTTCTTACCTACACTCTGGGCCATTAGAAGAAATGAAGAACAAAGACATGCCTATTTCAGAGGGGAAAGAAATGGACCATGGCTTCCTTGTGTCCAGTTGGGGACTAAGGTGTTTGCTAGACCCAAGTGTCACAGGCCGGTCTGTCAATCCAGTCGTGGCATTTTCAAATCCAAAATAAGGCCGTTGCGGTCCAGAATGTTTAGTCATTCTAATCCCTCATTACATCGTCCTTCTGTGTTGTGATCTGTCATTCAAACCAGATTGTCACGGACCTGATCCCGGGGTCTCTAATTTGGGGGTAACGTTTGTACAGTTGCTTATAGACTGAAGACGGCCTAAGAGAGATACCAGCTAGAGATCATGTAAAGGTTTTGGTAACTAATCACCCCAAATTTTTTCTTGTCAGTGGTTTCTATCTTAAGTTGTCTTCTCTGAAGACTGTTAATTAGTATTTAGTAGTTATAACTGGGAATGGAATCTGCATGGAAGAGACCATTGTCATTTGAATGTCAAAGTTTGGCTGCAAGAACTCTATCCTCCTTCTATTAATTGAACATAGTCCATTCTAATATTGGGTAAGAACACTGTCTATAAGGAAAATAAATAAGATCATGTCATCAAAAAATCCTGCAAAACTCCTCTATTGAGTGGGAATACACATAGACCTTTAACAAAATGCTACTTCCCCTCCTGGAGTGACTCATAGTTAATATAAATGCTAGGTAACATTTGTTTAATATTAGTATGAACCAGGGAAAGTTCATATGGATGAGGAAACTGAGGTTTAGGGAGGTAATTGACCCAAGGTTCACAGGACTTCAAAGTGAGGGAGCCAGGATTCACACTTTACGTGATTGGGGACTGTCTCCAGAGAAGTGGTTCTCAACTGGCAGGACCTGGCCTTTGGTTATGACTTGGTGTGCTAATAGCTTATGTTCCTGACAGTTTATCTCTTTAGTTGCTTATGCCAGTTGTGTATCCTGGTGTTCTGGAAGGAAATCTGAGCATAATGGAAAGTTAATTGTTATATATTCGTTGATATGAGATGTAACTTATTGTAATAGCTTGACAAAGTGAGTTTAACTGAAGAGTATCCTCATTTTGTCCTTCTGAATTATAGAGGAGATACGGAAACAAAGCAAAAGACCATGTAGGGGGCACTTTACAGAGAATGAATATTTTTAGATTGTACTGTATCAAGCTCAGTAGTGTAAAGTTCTTACAAACGCAGATTTTTACAAAAGAGCACCTACCTATTACGGTAGAAAGATTCTCTGTGGACTTTTTTTCTTTTAAGCAGCAAAAGCGTTTTACTCCTTTACTTCTTAGGATTCCTTTTGAAAGTCTCAGTGTCTTGTATTGGCCCTGCTTATTGTAAGCAGGAGAAATGTTTTCAAAAGTTACACAGACAGATGTATTTGAGAATGAGTTCCATTGTCTAGTGGTCATTTTAGGAAAATGGGGCAGATGCTTCTAAAAGTGTGGGTGCTAGGACCCCCGCCTCCCCCTTAGTGATCATCATGTGCTCTATTTAGATCATGGAGACATGATGAATGTTCTGGTTTCATTTGCTTCTCCTTGAAACATCACAGTACAGTAAGGAGGCTCCTGTTCATGGATGACCACAGATGCCCTTAATAGAGTAACAAGCTGTACTAAGGGGGATGGAGGAGGTCCCCTAAGATATCCGGACAGTAGCTTTTCTGTAGGACAGGCGGTTGGGCATTAATTGCTGAATAGACTCTTCAGCCCGAAGCAACTGTTGATGGTTTTATAAAATCTTAACTTTGCTATGGAGCTGTTCAGTTGATCTCCTGTTCCCAGTCAGACCCATACCTAAAACCTAGGAGGATAAGCAAGTGTCCTAAGTATAAAGTATTCCAGAGAAGATCCAGAGTTCACATCATCCAGAGATCCATCATTCACATCGTTATCTACCAAATGTATCAAAAGCACTGTTTTCTTAGATAAATGTCTTTAATGGGGAAAAGGCTCAGAAAAAATAACTACATGGTTGAAGAGATAAAACCAAACTCAACCAAAACATGTGGTTCTTGGGGCAGAATTTCTAATTTAGAGCAGTAGGGACTCTACCTAGTAATGCCTAGTTGTCTAAGATTCTCCCTCAGATCAGCCTGTCTCAAAGACCAGTCCTCAACTTGTTTCTTCAGTCTTCCTCTTACTTCTTTGAAGAGAAACCTACCCAGGCTACCCTCGGGTACTGCTTTGCCAAAAGCAAAGGTAGGTTGAATCAATGTGTCTGTGGGTATGGTGACATTCAACTGGAACTAGGATGTTAAATTTCTAGCAAAAGAGGCAAGGTAGGAGAGGGAGCTTCAGAGCACGTCCAAGGAGGTAAATGTATAAATTTTATGTATGCAGGCCTGACAGAAGAACCATCCATCATCCTGGAAAAAAAAATCAGTCCCTTTCGTCTTCAAAGACGGATTCCATTATAATAGGAAAAAGCACATTGCATAAATCACATAAAATAGAATGTGCTTAATAAAACAGAATTGCATCCTTCTACTTGGGGAAAGTTCCTATCATTTGTTCCATCTTCTCCCATGGCTTTGCTTCCAATTAGTAATTTTGGGGGACTGAGAAGTGAACTGGTGTTGAAGAGCAGATGTCAGCTGTCCCTGAAATTCACCCTTACCCCTTGGTTTCAGAGTGCCTCACCCATTCCCTTTCTGACCAGTGGCTGTAGCTTGTACTTAATGAATGAACATCACCCATAGGTCCTGAAATTAGCAACTGTTAAATGTTATTTGATTATTAGGGGGAAAAAACAAGATAATCTAGTCAGTAGGCTTAATTAGGTTGTGATTGCCCAATTGCTGCTTCATGATAATTATATTCATAACCCCGTTTCTAGACATCAACTACAATTATCAAAATTGACCCCAGCACAGGTAAGTGCTAGCGACCTTATTTGAAGCAGCTTCTAAACAGTGAATTTCTGATGCTACCAATGTGTTGCTGCCAGTCCCTTTTCTCCCTCCTGAAATTTTCCCACCATCTTTTCTCCATCTTAGGAGAAAGGTCAGAGGCAATATTACTTTGTCTATGACCATGCACATATTGTGTAACTTGTGTTGGTGTCTAGAGAAAAGTAAATCCTTAATTAAATCTTGAAGAGGCAAATATTACTAAAAAGCATTCATAAATCAGGAAATAGGAATCTTAAAGCATGAAATATTACAAGATTGGCTAGTCTGTTTTTCTTCTTAGTGCAGAGAACCTGTTTGGTAGATTTAATGTGATCCGTTCGAGTTGATTTATTACTTTATAAGGAGTAGTCTTAAAAAGAAAAAGAGGATCATTTCTCTTTAAGATATTGCCTTATCAACATGGTCATTAAGGCCCGAGGAACATAAAGCAAGAAATTTCAACTTTATATTGCCAATTCCTTTCCACCAAATTCGGGAAATTTTGCTGCCTTCTACTGTTGAAAGAACATGCCATTGCAGGGGACATTGTTTATTGTCTATCTCCCAAGTGAAGGCAATGATTTCTAGGAAATATAAACAACAACCTGTATCAAAAGTGGGTATGTCAGTGTGACACTGAATCACTGGGCCAGATTGTTGCTTGGCAGTTTTCCCTTTCTGACATGCAATTATATGGGGGAAAGGGTGTGCCTCAAATTTGCACACCATGGCTAAACTTCATGGTGCTGGAACTGTCTGCAGAGCAACAAAGAATGTGGCCACCGTGTGTGTATATGTGTATATGTGTATATACATATATGTATGACTGAGGAGGCACTTATTTCTTGCTGAAGCATCAGGAGTATAGAATTCTCTTAGCATTTTTGGGTGAAAATATCATGTTCTGTACATTAAAAAATGATGTGCAGTGGATGGAACACTTTGGAGCCACATGAGCACAGGTTGAAATCTGGCTCTGGCTCTTCCTAGTTGTATGACCTTGAATAAGTCACTTAACCTCTGTCCCTTGATTTCCTACCCAATAAAATGGGGACAATCATATCAATCTCTAGAACTGACAAGAGGATTAAATAAAGAATATTATTTGCATAAGGGCTCGGGTTCATAGTAGGCACTTGGAAATAGGTAGTTTTCTTCCTTTCTCACAGATAGAGAAACTGAGGTAGCAGTCTTTTCCCAGAGCTTTGCCTTATTCTATTCTGGCATGATAGAATATGGCATATTATTCGTAGAATATGCCATACCTTTGGTCAATAGGTTAACTGTTTTGTCCTTGGCCTTAAACTCAGTTTTGAAATCCTGCCTGTTTAATTTGGAGCTGGTTTGCCTTGACTGATGATGCTCTTGCCCATTCTCAGTAGACATTTCTAGACGGTGAACCTCTGGTCTGTCTAATTGTGCATGCAGCAGCCCTGCATTCCTCTGTGTGTGCACATAGAGAAATTTGTAAACTACCTGAGAATGATGCCTTGTCCTCTTGGACAAGTGCATTTACATGGTAACAAAGCTGATCCCAACCTTGCAGAGATCTTCCCTGGAGTGTTGTGGGGGAACAAATTAGAGTTCTTTGAGCTCAATGGGAAGAAAGACTTTACACAAGTGCTCCTATTGTTTGGTATAATTCAGGCAAAAGTGATTTGTCCAAGAAAACTGTTCTTACTGCAACGAACATACTGGCTCTGCTGTTTTATATAAATGTTGGGGGGCTGGGGGGGCTTTGTTGCTTCACACATATAGATAGCTCCAAGCTGGTTTGAGAACTGTGTCCCATAGCTTTGCTTAGAAATACTTTTGGTCTTCTGTGTGCACATGTTTATTTTACTAGTCCATGTCTCTTTGGTCTTGCAAAAGTACTGTAATATCAGATGCTTTAAGATCTCTAAGGAGGCTAAATTTAGAGTGTCTTCAGAGTAGATGATATTTCAAAATGTGGACTGGTGTTGGTAGGGCCTACCAGGACTCGTTTGCTCCTGCCAAAAGACCATTCGTCGGTGGCCTTGTTGGCGGCAGCGGTTGTTGCGGTGGTTGTCGGTGGCAAAGAGGAACATGGAAAATGGTTGTTTGATCACCCATGTAGTGATTTTTCACCTTTGCAAGCAAATTACCCATGCCGGGTTTTTTTGGTTTTTTTTTACATTTTGAAAATTTCCAGAGAGACAATTGTGTCAATGGAATATTGTTTTGTTTAATTATAAAGAAAACTTTATAGTCATCACTTTGAAGATTTGTCCAAAGATATTAGAAGAAGAAGAAAAGAGACCATGTACTTATTTACTGGTGTTCAGATCTCTAAGAGTCTCGCAAAGAGAGATTTTTGGTCCCAAAGGACTTGAGATTTAGCTGTGGGTGTGATACTGAATGTCTTCAATACACTAAGAAATGGGAGGCGAGACCAGAACTGAAACCAGAACTTCCTAGGAAACCTGCAAGGCTCTGAGGATGAAAAGGTTTTTTTCCCATTTCCTTGACACTCAGGTGAGAGTTACGTTTGGGAATGCCTCCTTCACATGGGCTCAGTTCTTTACAAGTTGTAGAACTCGGATTTATCTAACGATTACAAAGTCATAGAAAAGTAATGGGCCGAATTCGAACCTCTACCTACCACTTACTTCCTAGTTCTGTGAACTTGGGCCAAGCTCCTCACTGCTCCTCGCCTCCAATTTCTTACCTTTAAAGTGGAATTCCCTCTCTGGTAAAGGTTACCAGGCATAATGTATGCAAAGCACCCAGCACCCTGCCAGGTGCCCAACACATAGTCACCTTTACAGTTCATTTGCAATGATCTGTTAGTGCTTTTGGTACAGCCTGATTTTGCAGACCTAGTTAGCTGCTGTGGGGTGATGAGAGTTGAGAAGTTAATTTCTTCCCTATCCTAAGACCTGTTTTATGGAAAGCTGTTATATTTAAGAAATATGGGTCCATTAATCTATTCATCCATTCATCATTCATTGAGCGCCTTCTGAGCACCAGGCCTGCCTGTGGTGTAGCTTGGTGGTCGAACCCCAGGGATATGGGCTCTCCCTATCAGAATTGTGTTAAGCTCTTTGTTTTGGTAATTGGAGTGATTATGATGGAGATGGATGTCCTTGGCCAACATTAAAATAGCCTAGAGCCAGAGGATCCTGAACTGTGGCTTAAGACAGTGGGAAGTGGAAGCCTGTTTAGATGCAAGCATTTCTGCATCTTTGTGTGTAATTATTTACAATATAATTTGCTAACCATGTAGTCAATGCCACTGTGGTATGTAATCTGGCAGATCATTTAAATATTTACTCCAAAATATCTTGTTCTCTGTTGGTGTGAAGTGGAGTTTCCAGTTATTTTTAGGTCATTTTCATCTTAGCAACCCTGTTGGAGATGAACCAGGCAGTGCTGTAAACTGTCCCCACGTTTTGATAGAATTTAATAAAGTAAAGTTTAATGGTTTGGTCCCAAGAGGCTAGCAGACCATCTGGTTAGCAGAAGGTTAGGCCGAGGATTGCATCGCTGCTGAGAGGGCCACAAACCAGCCCCTCTGCACTGGTAGCGCGTCCAGTTGCTGAAGGCATGAAGCTTTGAAATGGTGCTTTCAGGTCTGCCGAGCCAGCAGTTCTGTTACCACCGCTGTGACGCAGGAGATAATTCAGCTGGGCAAGCGGCAGCTTGGGGGTGGATCTACAGTCCAGGATGTGTAGTGTCAACATGAAGGATTGGAGCTGGCAGAAGGAAGGGAAGCAGTCATTTCATGCCAGTGCAGGAAGCCTAGAGAGATGCTTCCCGCCTCCCCCCACCCCCTTGCATCGTGTCCTCTGCAGCTTTCACATTATGTGTTAAATGATTACCTTGTGCATGGTCCATGGCAAAACTTCAGCTGATTTTCTGCCTCTTTTGGAACCTGTCAGCATAAACAGTGAACCACGTTCTGCACACATGTAGGGCGGGCAAAAGCAAAGAGTTTGCAGCACAGACTGGGAGGAGGAGGAAGGCTTCGTTAGGCAGGAGCATCTTTGTGCTTGAGATGGAATCCCATTGTACATTCTTTTGTGCTCAGAAGGAGAGACTGGCCTCCATTCAAAGGCTGCAATCATCTCGGAACATTGTGCTGCAGCTGTAGTTGGGAGAAGGCTGCAGAATGGTTCCAGTGATTCTGCAGAAGCTTAGCAATTACATAATTGCTATGTAACTGGAGAGAGCCATCGGGATTGTCTAGTTCTCCTAGACAGAAAGCTTCTACAATTTGAGGGGTCGATTGTTTTCCGCCTTTAAACCTGAAAGCTGATGAGGAAGTACATTAAGCCACCAGGCTGGAATAAGAGGGGAAGAAAGTCACAAGGACACTGGGCTGTACATTGAGCGGACTTCATGGCTATCTTCAAGGGAGAGAGAGCAACTCACTGACTCTCAGAATAGTGGATTCTTAAATCAGTGGAACATGATAGTTGATTTGTTTGTAATATCTGAGACCTCGTTCTGTATGCTGTCAAGCACGGAGTATTCCAGCACTTCCCCAGGAAAGGAACCAGTTGAGTTGCACTTGATGACCAAGAGCCCTCAGTTTCTGCTGCCAGCTCAGGAGGATTTTCTCAGCCTCTCTTAAAAGAATACTTGCCCCAGATGCTGATCAGGGGAACGCTGCAAAATCTGGCTATCATCAGACATTCCTCTATGGGGAAATCCTCTCGTGGCCAGCCCAGGGCACAGGGCCTCAGCAGCCCAGGGGCTGGAGCAGACTGAACATTTTGTTGGTGAAGACCTCACAGCGCGGGCATGAATTCCCTCTTTCAGCTAGCGCACCACTTGTTTTCCATAGTTGAGAAAATCTTGAGGGATGAGAAGTCCAGGTTTCACTCCATCTGATAGGGAACAGTCATCTAAAATTAGCTACATCATCTAACCCAAGTGTGGATTTGGTGTTTGTTTTGTTAAGTAGTTCTAAATTTCAGCCGTCTTGCTTTTCTGGTGTCAGTTTTTGTTTTTGGTGCTACTAGAGTAGAAAGAGTGGTTGTGTAGGTACATTTTTATTCATGGCATAAGTTGGGCCATTCATAGCTACAATGCTGATCTATATTTCTCTTCTTTACATGTGTTTGTAATCAGACCTTCAGCATAAGGGAAAATGTTGTCTCTTTGTGAATGAAAAAGGAATGGCCAGCAGGCAGTGTGAGAATCTGGGTTTGGGTCCACAGATTCCAAGATCTTTTACCTTTAGACCTTAGATTTGCTCTGTACCTTCTAGGTTTAACTCTGAGGTTGGCTGATGCAAATTGTTTCTCTAAGAATTTTGATTCCTGTGAAACAATGTTGGCAAGTTTTCAAGGAGCCAGCCTGTCTCAGCACCAAGCTTTTCTTTGGTGGCAATCTGCAGGGATACAGGATCACCCATGGTGACCTCCCCTGCGTCATTGCAGGCAGGCCTTGGCATGCTCTAGCAGATGAGTAAGGACCAGGGCAGTTGGCAGGAGGACCCGCTGAGTTCATGGTTCTTCATATCTTAGACCTGACCTTGTTCCATCATCAGTGTTTGGGCACTCTGAGAAACACTAGACCATCATCCAAGGGTCCTGGAGATTATGTTGGGACCAGCATGCACTCATGTGAGGGCTGAACACTTGAATCTGGCACAGAAGCCACATATAAGGGAGCCCTTTGATATCAGCGTTGGTTGGATAGTGAAGGCCCTGATATTTAGGGGAAGGATTATAGGCCTCAGAGCCAGTTAGTAGCTGTGTGACCTTGAACAAAAGGTTTAATCTCTGATCCTTAATTTCCTTACCTGGGAAAAAAAAAAAAATCCAAGAATAAAATTCCAAGAATAGCACAGATTTGAGATGTTTGGTTATCCAGAATCCAAAAGAACGTAAGGTTCTTGGGGCGGATAAATGAATGTAAAACTCTGACTTATAATGGATACTTAAGAAATATTATTTTCCATTTCCCTCATCCTTAAGATTTTATAAAACACAGACAGAGCAAGATTAAAGATGACAAGTTCTTAATACACTTGGGCTTCACATGACATCCCCATTAGGGGGCTCCTTGAAGCTCGCATTGGTAGGGGCTAATAAATATTTAGCTTCCGGGCTTTAGAGGCTGAACAGTATGTTTTACTATATGGTAACGTTTAAAAGCCAACGTGCTTCTCTATGAAACGTTACTCCAAAATCTGGTAAAGGGGAAGGAAAGTACCTTAACTTCTGTTTGCACTATCTTGAACATTCTGTAATAGATTATTTATTAATTTCCTTAGATGAGGTCCTGGTTTTTGTTGTGACTATTGTGACACAATTAACGCCTTAAAAAAATTTTTTTTTTCCAAGAATAGCACAGATTTGAGATGTTTGGTTATCCAGAATCCAAAAGACTTAGCAATTTTAATGACTCTTAAATCCTCTTTTCTTTGACCTGTAGCCCAGTGTGCCATTCCTGATGTTGGTGCTTAATGAAGCCTTGTTTGGCTCTTTCTGGAGAAAAAAGACCCTAGTCAGTTAAAATTTATCCAAATCAACATTGAAGGCCAACCACTTTTGTGTCTCATGATCAATACAGTGACCGAACAGAACTAGACTAGAAGCTGCAGAAAGACAGGCCCAGGATCTCCCTTGTTCACCTATCGCTTTATCACTAGGGTCTTGCACAGTGCACAAATTCAAGAAGTAAGTGATTAATCAGTAAACCAGATACCTGTTCCCTAACTACTCCTAGTTGTCTGAAACAAAACAGAATCTCTTTGTTTACTCCAAGTAGTGATTGCTGCTACATAGAGTATTCAACTTTAGTGAGTAGAGATTTGGTTTTGAAATTCTAACTTTAAAAATAAGAGTTAATATAAGTTCTTAATCAAGGGGAACTGTCCAACTCTTCAAATATAGTTTGAAAGTAAGAATGTCTAGATTGCAATCTAGGTTAAAGAAGCCAAGGATAGTTTGGTTTATAGGTAGTTTCTTCTCATCCCTTACTTTTCTTTGTCTCTGAAGGATACTAGATTGATGGTGACAATTCACTTGTATGATCCTGAATGCATTATAAAGTAAGATTTTGCAGAAATGAGTCTACATTGTTGGGGAAAAATTCAAACTGAGGAATAGTGAAAGATTCATGGCCATCAGTTCTGGTGGAACTGATATAGAAAGGAAGGTAGATCTTTTTCCAGGACTTTATTTGACCTATTCAGTCTAAATGGATTATGGCATATCGGCGAGGGGTGAATTGGTGATATGGAAGTCTCCAGGAAAATAGAACAAAATACTATGGAAAGAAAAGGTGAGTGTCTAGTGGTTCCTATGAATTTAACAGATTTGGAAGAGTGAAGCAATGGAAACAGGGTAATAGTCATGTTCTTTGAAGATGGTCACGCAGGTTCAGAAAACATTCTTCTTCACCTAACACTTTAGTTCTTGACTGTTTCAGTGGAATGGTTTTGACCATTGAAAGTCTAGTATGTGCAGAAGCCTTCTAGGTATGAGGTGACCTTGCAGCAATAAAGAAATCCATGAATCCTGTTAGTTCCAACCTCACTGAAGGACATATTCTGAAGAGCCAGCTCATTAAGCAAGCTTCTGAAGGGTGTGCGCTGCAGAGCAGTTTCCTGTTATTTGGTTAATGGTTGACCTAGTTCTATTGCCATATGCTTCCTGGAACGCATTCTAATATAAAGTATGTGTTAAAGCAAGACTAGGATAATAGCAGGAAAGTCAAAGCCTTTCTGAAGCCGAGATCACATTAACATTGGCCCAGCGAAGGCAGGATAGTGTATGGAATAAAAAACGAAAAGACTTTTTCTCTTCATGGGCCTGTTTACTAATGCTGATTTTAATCCTCACTTTTCCTCCTAACTCATTCTAAGGAGTTTAATTTTCACAGATTACCTTGTACATAAGACCTGCCTCATTAGTTCATTTCTTGTGCATACTAGGCCAAGTTTGATGTTGAAGTACCCTGAGCAAAATTATTTCTGCAAGGAAAAGATGAGATTAGATTTGGCTATTGGCAGGTGACTTTGTTTTTGCATTATTATATTTGTATTGCAAACGAGGGATTAGTAAATCTTTTTTCTGGAGTTTGCATGGAGTCCAGAATCTAAGACTGAGATTCCCTTGACTTATTCTTTTACCTGAAATCTGCAGCCCTGGTGTGTACATTTAGATGGATAGGGGAGCACACAAAAGTAATGGGGGGCATTGAGCAAACTTTACACCGTATGCCTAGTGTTTAACAGCTTCAGAATGTGAAGACTCTAGGGGGTCTAGTCTGCTAATTGCTGAATATTTGCATGGTAGTGGAGGAGGCTGTTGTGTTCTCTTCATTGCTGGTAAAATGTTAGGAGAACTACACGTGTGTATGTGTGACGGGAGGTGGTGGACAGCTCCTTTAAATTCTGCTTTTTTATAAATCACTGGTGTTTTGGTCTGGGGCAGGGATTCCCAAACCAGGCTGATCTCTGGGATCATTCTAAAAGAACTTAAAAACAAAAAGGAGTTTATTAAACTTATATTTCTTAGGTTCTACCACAGGAGAGGGATTCTGGAGTTCTAGGGTAGGACCCTAGGATGTATACCCTCAGCCAAGTCTCAGGAATTTGGTGTCATTAGTCAAGGGAGGAAGAGGTAGCAACTGTCCTTGAATGTCTTACATGCAGGAAGTAGAAAAAGGAAAAGAGATGCTGTCACAACTTGGTATTTGTAGCTGCTAATAATTTGAGCTATGGAATAGACTTTCGTCTTTTCTTCCCCAGGAATTCAGTACCTTCAGGGCCCCTTAAAGGTGCTGTATACCAAGTGATTTAGGTTTGGGAAATGTCATGGTACTGGCAGACGACTTATGCTCCAACCACGCCCTCTGCCCTGTCCCCCTCCCTACTACCATGCAAACAATGTCAGCAGAATATCTGTCGTTCATCAGTTAAATTGGATGCGATGTTTTCATATTAATATATTTGGCAGAAACAAAAGGATGTTACATTATGTTGATTTCTATATACAAAGAAATTGCTGCTGATCCACCCAAGTAACTTTGTTTTTTCCTATTAACAATAAAGAGATGTACTTGTTGACCAAGGGCTTTTGATTGCCTGCCTGCCTAGTCTGATTTGAAGCTGTTGCCTCTCATATGGGACCACAGCTAATTAATTCATTGGTGAATCAGAGGGACCTTGACTAGAGCATCACCATGACCTAGGGTCTAAAAGTGTGCCTGGCATACAGTTGATCCTCAGTGCACAGTTAAGGGGTGAATGAACAACCGAACCAGCTAAGTAAACAGAATAAGAAGTATCTTGGAAAGATGAAGATTCTTCTTCAAAGCCATGGGTGTGCTCAACATAACCTTTTTCAGATGTTTTTGCATTAATGTTGCGCAACGAAAAATGATCCTGTTGGCTTCCTGAGAGAATGCAGGGAAAGCATTGCTTTTCTTTACATGTTGTCTACCTCCCAAACATCCACCACTACTGCTACAGTTAAGGAAAGTGGCTGTTGACCAAATATTGTTAAAGGAATTCGATGTTCTATTTTCATGCTTCTTTGTAACTTTAAAGGTCCCATGAGAGTGAGAGGAATGTTGCCTTAGAAGTAGAAGAGAAGAAACAATTGAGTAGACAGAAGAAAGTTGGGGGAATTTCTGTTATTGACAGTAATTTTTTAGTAACAAAGAGCAGTGGTCATGGCCTAAGAACCCATGGTCATGTCCTTGGCATGCTTAGAAGCTCCAAGAAGGGAGGATAGTCTCTTCAAAGTTATTTTGAGGAGTTGGACACTACTTGCTAGGCTTCTAATGCTTACCCAAGTTAAGAGGTTGAAGTACCTCCAAGGCCCTAAGTAGCAGCTGAACATGTGATCTTGTTAACCCTGAGATGTTGCTGAGAAGTGACTCAGCTCACTGTGGGAAGCAGTCCTGTCCTGTTCCAGCTGCCCCAGCAGAAAGCAGGATTAGGTCACCCCTGAGACATACAGAGCAGAGCTCATGCTACCATCAAGACTTTGGTACAAAGACAACTTGGAATGGCCATACCGATGTTGAGGACTGCGGATGCTTTGGAGCCCATCTGATTCCCAAGAGTTTCCTGTCCCTCTTCTACCTCTAACCCCTATACCACGAAAACCACTTGGAGAGTTGGGGATGATGCCAGAGAGAGTCATGAGTGCTCATAATTATTTGCTCTTTGGATGTTTCCTCATCTAGCTAGATGGAGGCCTTTATTTTCCCTGGGAAAAGGTAAAGTGTACTTAAGGTAGCCTGAAAAAAATGTTTAGTTCCTATTTTGAGTAATTTGTATTTTACTAAATAATAATCAAGAGGTAGTTCATACCCAAGAAGCTGATTTGTTGGCCTTAGCATGAAGGAAGGTAGTTGCATAATGACTCATTGAATGTTATTGATTTAGTGAAAAAAAGAAGTGGGGTGTAGTGGTTAGAAGGTGGTTGGGATAGTTGCCTCACCACACCACTCTTTAAACCTTCTGTGTCTTTTCATGACTCCAGTATGTTCATGTAAATCTGAAATTATTTTGAAGCTTCAAATGTCTTTCTGTTCAGCTGAATGTGCTGCCTGTTTTGAAAGTTGATAATGACTCAAGGGTATCCAGGACTGAGGATTCAAGCCACTGCATGTTGGCAAAGATATTGGATCTTGGTTTTAAAAATAAAATGCTGGGATGCTGTCTTGAGGATCCAGACATAGTCTGTGAGCACATTCTAAACCTTGATCCACAAGTTCACGGCAGAGTCAGCCACAAAAACAAACACACAAACAAAAAAGCAGAGGGAAGGGATAGAGTCTGAAAGGGAAGGAGTACTGTCATTTGCAGTGAACATGAGGTCTCTGCTTATATTCGAAGTCATGAAATCCCATGCTAGATGGACCTGTGAAGTCATCCAGCCCAACCCCTTCATTTTGGAGCTCAGAAAAGGCTAACGTGGTTTGTCCAAAGTCCACAATGTAGGAAGTTAGAGAAGACTGAAATGTAATTTCTGTTTCCTGCCTCGGCGATCTATGCTTATTCCACTGCAGCAGTGCTGGCAAATAGCTTCCATTTTTGTGCCAGTTTTGATTGATTGGTGGAGACTGCCTGGAGCTCCACTTTGAGGATTCTGAGCCTTGTCTAGGCTTGTTGGGAAAGAGCGTGGAGATCAAGCAAAGAAGGCTGCAGTGGGCGGGAGAGGGTAAATGACAGGTGGTGGCATTTCCCCAGCCCTGCTGTCCCTTGCAATTAAGCGATTTAAAATCACAGACTTAACTCTCTACGAAAACACTTTCTCACTTGGTCTTCACGAAGACTTCCTATTTTCAAACTTCATAAACCAAAGAGCAAAATATTTAGTCGGGAGGCAGAACATCTCATTCAGAACAACTTGTCCTGGTGATACTGAGCAGTTTGAACCAGTGGTAGAGGTTTTCACTCCGGTTTCCGTCAACTAGCTTGAAGATCCCTTTCTGCATTGTTCTTATAGTCTAACCTTGTCATTGGCGAACGATTACTCATCTCCCTGCTTCACTACCATCTTCTTACATGTTGCCCACAGATTACTTTTCTCTGCGTACATACTCTTAAGGGATCTTATAGACCACGTCCCAAATCCTCTCCCTCTGTAGAAGGAAGTAAAAGAAGGTTCAGAGAGGTGGTAACTTGCCCAGCTGGTTTGTGGAAGAGTCAAACAAGAACCTTGGTATCCCGACTCTCACTGTTCTGAGATATTTTCTTAGAGGTTTCCTATCTGTTTCAGCACATGACATTTGGAAAACAGAAGGAACTTTGGAGGTTACTTATTTCATCTCGTTTTATGGACTGAGAAATTGAATCCAAGAACATTTAGGCGACTTGTCCAAGGTGACCAAGTACTTAAGTAACACATAACTCCTCTGGATGCTTGCCTTGAGGAAAAAGCCAAACCCACATTGTAGGGTTTTTTTTCCTGCTCCTTTATTATATTTTTAAATGAGAGGAACAAACAGTTTATCACTGAATTCACAGGGGACACGATTGCCTTGTAGCATGTCAGGATCCATAGATTTTTCTTATAGGTAGAATGATGAAACTGATTAAAGGACTTTTTGGGTTATCCTTATGTAGTTGAATAGGGGATGGAGTTCTGGGTTTCCCAGGCAGAACAATCTGCTAAAATCTAATTTGCCATGAATGCTATTGAAAACAACATAGAAAAGGCTACGTTCGTTTCCCATGCAAGTGCATCCATTTGCCCCTCTTGGTTGGTCTGGAAAACAGAATTTTTTCCAGAATTTTCTCTCCTATTTGTTGACATTTTCAGCAGCAGACGTCTCTTTTTTTTTT
>JAQZBX010034006.1:0-24935 GCA_029593785.1 Cabassous unicinctus
TGTGGCTACCAATGCAGGAATATTGCACATTTGGTGGTAAAAGGTAAGGAAATGTCTCTCTTCTGCTGGTTTCTATTTCCCAGTGAATTAAGAAGTAAACAATTTAGAGTGTTTGAGGGAAGAAAAGATGCTTGGTGTTTGAGAAAAAAGGGGAAGGCCTAAGAATTGGAGAGGGAATTCAGCATGAAAATAAGGCAAGGTTGACAGGGAGAATGAAAGGCTACTTCAAATTAGCAGCCATGAATTTAAAGTGGTGTTTCTTTAGCTGTATTCAGCTACTTGTTCTAATATATGTAATCCTAGTACAAATGGGAAGGCAGCAAGATAATTTAATGTATTGTCAAGGGAGTGATTTTACTAACAATCTATTGAATCTAAGCTGGGGAAGGAGGGAAATCAGTATCTTACAGGGATGAATGATGGCAGAAAGGTGGTGCAATCCATGGATTATACCTTCTAAAGAGGCTGGAATAGTCTTTAGCATTCAAGAACTGGAAGGAATGAGCTGCAATGAGAGTATCCTTAAAATTGAGTGTACTGCCATGAGCAGAATTAAAGTAAAAATGTTATGCAAAAATTCATCCATGTACTGGCAAAACTGAAGGACATAATTTTGTATAAACTCTTTCTACATTTTAAAATTATAGTGAACACTAAAAGGGGCAAAGTATTGAACCCTGAGGGAGCTTTCATGTAAGGTCCCTTGGGATAGAGGATAGCTTTCATTTCCATGAAGGATAAGACATTATTTCCAATATTTTCAGAGTAGAAACAGCCATTGAACTTGTTGCACATTGCTGCAGCAGAGTGAGATACATGAAGCACTGTGAGATTTAACAACATTGGGAGAAGGCTAGAAAAAGTCTTGCCAAAGGTTTAAAACGGTGTGCTTATCATGAGAGTATAGACTGACAGCATTGACAGCTCCAGATCTTGTATGGGAAATCTATTTATTTCAATCTCATCTGTCATTGTCTGCTCTGCCACTTCTCTGCTGCTATAAATTCTTACTTTCCATTAGACATCTAGACTGGCAGGCAAATAAAAAAGGATTTAAATTTTTCATTAAAATAATGGCAGTTTAAGGCACTGCTGAAGCAGCTTTGTTTTTGAAAATATTTTCTGCAGCTAGATTTGGGTACAGAACTGAGCTCATACTAAAACTGGTAGGGAGAATACTTGGAAGAGTATTCTGTAGCTGTCAGATCACACACATACACACAGTTTCTAAATGATCATTGTGATCAGTCATCAAATTCTAGAGAAATAGGTACTGATGTTTGTTTTTTGTTATCTGATGACTATTCCTTTACCTCTATGGCAACTTGAGCTGCGTATTTAGTATAAAGACATCTATAGCATAAACTAAAAGAAGAGGGCCAATAGTTGCATACAATAATTAAAGAATTATAGTTTTCTTCTTGGCAGTTTACTAAATTAAGGATATGAATGGACATACATGATCGAAACAGAATTACATCTGATCTAAAACATAAGCTGTTTGAATAAGAAGGTAAAACAAACCATTATTAGCTTATCCTGTACATTTCAATCACAAGAAAAACAGAGGCTCTTATTTTTCCAAAGCTGTAATTTGTTCATCTTTCAACAAGAAACTGTGTGACTAAAAATAAGGAAATACTACAGAGAAGTTATGGCTATTTACCCCTTTGCAAAAAAGATTATATTTATAGTTAAATGAACCCCTTGACAAATATCTGTTCACAAATAGGATGAAGAATAAAGGCAATTAGGAGGGAGCTCAGGCACATGTCTGATTAGAAAAACTATGTTAAAATAATTAAAATTTTAGCAATTAGTCAAAGAAAGATTTATCTGTAAATTCAGAACCATAATTAATTATAACTCATTGAGGAAAATATTCATAATAAATATGAAACATGTTAGCCAAGTTTGTCAAAAGTAGTATTTTAAATATGTACAAAAATGATCAAAAAGTCAAAATAATTTATTGGTCTACCAGACACATTAAAGTATCTAATGATCCCTCCCTCCCTTCTTTCCTGTTCTTTGTTTCTTTTTTTGTTGTTGTTAATTCTTTTAGATCTACAGTACAAAAAGCTCTAAAATGGAAGTGATTTCAAGAATGAGCACCAATGATCTGTATTTGTTTTGAACATCTGTTCACTGACACTAATCGATATCACTATGTGACTTCTTTTTAGTAAAGTGTCAATACTACCTCCTGTTTATAAACAGCTAGGAAAGCTAGGCAGCTTAATAAGGACTGCAGTTTTTTCTAGAGAAATCTGTAGTTTTGTCTCCTTAGGTGCATAGGTGTGTTTTCAATGGCCCTGCTGATTGACAGAGATAAGGCAGGGCCACTTCCCAGTACATTCACAGAGCCCAGTACTAATACAGCTACAGTATGACTAGATGGGTGAATGAGGGAGGGAATCAATCCATTCACCTCTCAGCCAATCTATGGACAACAATGTACCGAATCAATATCTCCTCTGCTTTAGCAGCACCATCAGTTTGTCCTCAAAAGAGCTGAGTATATTTTGAGTGTCACTGTTTTATTTTTCCTCATAATTAATTTGTTTGTTTGCCTGTCTGACTCCACTTCATATGTTAGTTCACTGCTGAATCTACTGGATACTACAATGAATTGCGTTTTTAAATTATCCAAGGCCTGATGTAATTAATATGGTTGTCAGGACTAGTTTCAATCTAGTGCTAAACTAGAACACTCAGTCCTACCACATACGCACTCCTGGTGACTTGGGGCTCTCCAACGCTAATGTAAGTACAGGTGTCAATGAAATGTTAGCAATGGAAATGCATTTACTCCCTGTACACAACAAAATATCCAAAAAATGCATCTTTCAAAATTAAAGGTAAAATTTGAGTGAAAAAACAGTTTCTTTACTTAAAGTAAACTAGGCAAAAGTAAAATAAGACATATATATGCAGAAACTGTTTCTACAAATTCTGAGTGTGATAGCTTTTTCCTGTTAAATATTTCTTAAGCAATTTTTAATTGACAGCATATGTTAAATATCACAGAGCAATATGCGTAATCACTTGGCATCTGTTAGTACTTCTTGAAGCTATTTCCTCTTTAATAGGTTTCCTTCTTTTGCATTGCAGTGTGCTTTGTCTGTGTGTCAGATTCCAATACAGTTATTTTATAGGAAAATAAATGGAATCTTGGTAACTACAGGAAGTAATTCTAAAATTATCTTGCTTTAGTAATGATCCATAACTTGAAAAATATTAGACTTGATAATAAAACATTAATTTTACATGAATATGTAAACATATTATGTTGACACCAAATAGGAATTTAGTTAAAATGTGTGGGCTTCTACTTGTACTCTTATCATACCTCATGTAAGAAAGCACACAATTTAATGGGGAAAAACTCCATAATTTGTGTTTGTTTATTTCCATCATTTTTTAGAAGTTAAAAAGTTTGACTTTATGCCTCATGTGTTATGCGTGTAATAGCATTCACTTACTAGATCTCCTAAGGAAAATTATAAAAATTTCCATTTTAATTAATAATGCACAAACCCATTACTTTATTGAAAATAATATACCTTTTCTTGTTGTCTTCCACCTTTTGGCCTCCGTGCAAAAGGATTCTTCTTCCCTCATGCAAAATTTTTTGGGTCAGTAGCATTGAATGGGATTGAAGAAGTAGAATTGAAAGCTCAGTGTATGCTGGTAAGGGAACTATCACTAAGAAGACTGTGTATTTATTACCCTCCCAAGAGTCTATTTTGTTTTTTCTCAGCACAGAGATGCTTTGTTTATGTTAAAAGTATGAGACTTTCGTATCTTTTATTCCTCAATCTCCGACTCACTCAGTTAATATCTGTTTCATCAATGGTGCAGTGTGTGTGTGTGTGTGTGTGTGTGTGTGTGTGTGTGTGTGTGTGTATTCACCCCTCCTCACTGCCCCAGGTCACTGCAATTATCTGAATATTACATAAAAGCAAAATCTCTCTTTTGGACAGTTATGCCAGTTCAACTGTTTCTGTTCAATGCCCTTTTTATATGTCCTCGTCCTCCCTCCTCCATGTCTCCTTCCTTCCATTGTAAGAAATTGGTTTGGATAAAATGCAGAGGCCATATGGAATAACACAACCATCCTTGCTAGCCAGATGATATATGGTATATAGTGGTCAAGTGCATTGGATTCTAGAGGGTTGTGGTTAAAGCAGTCAGCGTCTTTTAAGTATATTTGCATTTCCATTAGTAAGATGATACCGGTAGTAGATAAAGGTTATTTACTTTCTAAGGAGGTTTCTCTGGAATCATACTTGAAGGGTTGGGAAATAATTGTGGATGTATTCAATGGGGGAAATATAAAAGGGTTTAAGATATAGGAAAAGATAGGTACACTCTATTTATAAGCATACAAAGAGAAATGGGTATGCTCTAAATTTTCCAAAGTACTTTTTTGAGCTGCACTGTCTCATCTGGGGTCACTTTTAACTTTTCTTTTAAATTACTATCAGTCCATTTTAATCTGGATCAGGAAAACTAGCCATTTATTAGTAAGACATTGCTTGTTAGCTGAATATAAATATATAGGCCATTTAAATTTTTCTTTCTTTCATAAATTAGTACTTTTTAAAAATGCTGATTATCAAAATAGGCTCACATCTAAAATGTTACAATGATATTGCATATGGTTAAAATACATTTCAGTTATTTGCAAATGAAAATTAGATTAACTGATTTAAGAACTAAATACTAGCTTTCTCTTCTTTTATAGTAAAACTGTTCCTTGAATTGATTTTTCCTAAACAAAAGTCCAGATCACACAGGAATTTTAAATATCTTATCTTTTTCTACAAGTTAAAGAAAAAGTAAAAGATTCTAACTGATCATTCAGAATTTATCCTTTCTTTGAAATTGAGAAGAATTGGTCCCATTATGTTGTTTATAGTATTAACAAATGTGAAAAACTTTTAGAGGGATCAAATAGAATTTCATGACAACCTAAAAAATGTTTTCCTTTTAAAAACATGGCAATTATACCCCTAAGTATAGTATAAAAAAAAAAAAAATTAGCATCCACAATAATAAAAATTAATTTTGGTGAAAACAGCTGTAAAACATTCTACACATTTAGAAAATACTGCATTTGGTAGTTTGAAGCTGCATGTACCACCGAAAAACATATTCTTAAATATAATCCATTTTTGTGGGTGTGAACACATTTTAAGTAGGACCTTTTGATGAGGTTACTTCAGTTAAGGTGTGGCCCAGCTCAGTCAGGGTGGGCCTTAATCCTATTACTAGAATTCTTTTTAAACAGTAAAATTCAAACAAAAAGAAATAAAGTCTGAACCAAAAAGCTGAAATTCAGCAGAAACTAGAAGAGAATGGAAAGGCCAGGAGAGGCTGTTATGTGCCTTGCTATGTGACAAGCTAAAAACCAAAGATAGCCGGCTACCAGCACCAGAACACCACAGTTTTGGGAAGAAAGATCATCTTGATGAAGCCTTGCTTTGAATTTTTTCCCAGCCTCAAATTGTGAATGAATAAATTGCCATTGTTTAAATCAACCCATTTCATGTTATTTACTGGAGCAGCTTATGATACCAAAAGAGATTTTAGTACCAGGAGAGGGGTAGCTGCTATTGCAAATACAAAATAAATGTGGAAATGGCTTTGGAATTGGGTAATGGGTAGAGCCTGGATGAATTGTGAAGTGTTGATAGAAAAAGCCAAGATTGCATTGAAGACGCTTTTGTAGAAATATGAATGCTAAAGTAGTAGTTCTGATGAGGACTGACGTGGAAATGTAGAATATATTATTGGAACTCTGGAGGAAAGGCAGTCCTTGTTTTAAAGTGGCAGATAACTTGGTAAAATTGAGCTCTGATTTTGGATGGAAGTGAGTAATTGAGAATGATGAACTTGCATATTTAGCTGAGGAGATTTCCAAGCTACATGTAGAAAGTGCAGCCTCCTTTCTCCTTGCAGCTTATAGAAAATGTGAGAGGAAAATGATAAGCTGAGAACTGAACTCTTGAACACAGAGAAACCAGAAATTGATGGCTTGGAAAATTCTGAGTTTCTGGGAAGCAAGTCCCCAGAAATAGTGCTCCATGTGAGGGTTTTGCTGAACATGGAACCAGTCAGCAATTTCCGTGGAAGGCAGGATTGGAAATTCAGTTATCCAGGAAGGATCTGTGGAAAGTTCTTTTGTCTAATGGTTTGGACCCCTGTGAAATATATGCAAAACCAACAAGTTTTTTGCATAATTTGTATAAATATAACCTCTGTCAGCCTGGATTAAAGGAGAAAGAGAAGGGACAGATTAAAGGAAAAATCACTTCAAGGGGAGAACCATGGGACCTGAGGTCTGGAAAGATGATATATTCTCAAGTCAAAAGAGAGGAGAGGGTGAGTCTTCCCCAGAGCTTGGGGAGGGTGGGCCTTCTGCCCTATTGTTCAGGAAGAGTGCTGCCTTTTCAGAACTTGGAGAGGGTGGAGCCCATGCCCTGGGGACTGCGCCGAAGCTTGGAGATGATGGTGGCTTCACCCCAGTGTTGGGAGAGTATGGCCACTGGGCAAATGATTGGAAGAGGTGTGGCTGCCACGCCATCAGACCTGGAGCCAAAACATTGTTCTTTGGGTGACTCTCAGACCTTGGAATCTAATGGAGTATGCCTGTATGGTTTGGGAATTCTTTGCGACCCATGAGCCCATTTTTCTTCCTAGGTTTCATAGGTCCACAGACATAGGGGAATTTTCCCCAGGACAAACACAACCATAACAGCTTTTGATAAGACTTTTTACTTGTATTTTCACTGAAATGATTCAAGGCTTTTGGGGTGTTACAATGCAATGAATGTATTTTGCATATAGAAAGAACATACATTTTTGGGGTCCAGAGGGTGGGAAGTGGTGGTTTAAAGCTGTTTACACCCCCAGAAAAAAAATGTTCTTAAGTGTAATACATTCCTGTGGTGGTGAACTCATTGCAAGTAGGACCTTTAATTTAGGTTACTGCAGTTAAGTAACCTGTGTCTGCTTGTCTTCTCTTTAGGCAGCACCAGGAACTGATCCTGGGACCTTCTGGAACGGAGCGAGATGCTCAATCTCTTGTGCTACCTTAGCTCCCTGGTCTGCTGTATCTCTTATTGTCTCTTTTCTGTGTCTCTTTTTGTTGCATCATCTTGCTGCACCAGCACTCTGCACAGGCCAGCACTCCTACATGGGCCAGCACTCCGTGTGGGCCAGCTTGCCTTTCACCAGGAAGCCCTGGGAATTGAACCCTGGACCTCCTACATGGTAGATGGGAACCCAAACGCTTAAGCCACATCTGCTTCCCAAATTACTTTATTCTTGAATGATTGAAAATTTCAAAAATCTACTTCAATATCAAGTGAAATAACTCTGCTTTTTTATTAGGGACTTTTTGGTGTTCCCCAGGTAGAGACCAACTTCAAATTGGGTGCAATTACAGGACATATAGTAAAATGAGAAAAAGTGAAACAGTCACACATTTGGGCCTTAAACACTCAGGGAGAGTGAGAATCCAGAACCATGGAAAAGAAAGCATAGCTACATAGGATCCAAATCTAAGATTACTCAGGATAGAGCAAGCTCTGGCAACCAGAATCCCTTTGGATCCCATAGAAATGATTCAGCCCCTCTCCATGCCCACCTGCCATTTTCTAATCAATGCTCTATTCTCATTCTCTCCTCTGCACATCATCTGCTTCACAAGATTTTTGTTGTTATTTTTTTTTCACATGTGTACTTCAAATTTACTAGAGCCAACTTAAGGCCAATTCCATCATTGTCTGACATTTAAAAGAAGCATCAACTCAACATTAAAAGCTTTAACAAGTCATACAGTAGTTTAATGTAGGTTTCTACCAGAGATGACCGAGGCGGCGTTCCACTAAAAAATAAACAGGACAAATATCCTTAACTTTTTCTTTACAAATATCTCTCTCTTTGCCTTCACTATTGCACTTTTCCAAACAATTGCTTACTCATTTGACTTTTTCTTCTCGTTTTATTTTCCACTCAAAGAATTTCTCTTTTTTCACCCCTTCTCATATCATTCTTTCTCATATTTTGATATATGGTCTGTTCTATCATTAGCCTGGTTAGTGAAGGCTAAGTGTTTTGCCAAAAACACTTTAGAAGGTGAGACAAGGGATGGGTCTCAAAATTTTATAATGTGCAATGCTTCCTTGTAACACTCTCTTGTTACAATAGCTTTGGCATGTAGGCAAAAAAAGGGAAAAGCTACTTTTTATTCCTAGTGCATTTTCCACCCCATGAAGAAGTTACTTTATTTTATTTGTGCCTTTTAAAATTGCGCTGGGTCTGTGTTTTTGCTTATTTTCTTTGTTTTTGTTATGCCCCTGAACGTAGTGTCATCTGACTTGTTCTGATTGTCCTCCAACTTTTTATTTCAAATCTGAAATTTTATTTTTTGGAAATTTGGGGATGATCTGGAGAAAATAAATTGCTAATTATTCAATCTCCCTTACCAATTCACCTCATTTCTAGTGCTTATTTATATACCTTGTCATATGAAGCAGTGCTACAAAATTACTCATAAAAAAAGTGTAATGTATAGTTTTTTGTTTTTTGTTTTTTTTAATCTTGCATGTGAAAAACTATCTAATGAGGATTCAAACTGAGTACAGACAAAAATAAAACTCCTGCATGACCTCTTATTCTCCAAGTCACCAGTCCCTAATTTGGTCCCAGTGTTATCACGTGATTTCTTTTTTTCCCTTAAAGCAGTCATGGAAAATACCATTTCAAACTCTATAAAATTAGCTTAACCAATAGTCAGAATTCAGTTTGCCCATCGGGTTTTTTAAGTTATTTTTTGTTGTTTCCTCTAAGCTATTAATCATTTCTCCATTAACTTGCCATTGCCATTTGTAATTATCCAAAATGTATTCCATTAAAGTTTATGGCCTGTCACAATGTGCCCTCTAGCCTGAATACATATGCAAATACTTCTTCCTTTTGGTAGGAGACTACTGTGTGTATTAGACTTATAAACAGGGGCAAATACTCAACCTGCCTAATGGGTTTCTTAGGACTCACAGACACACTAGAATCAAATTATAGGGAAGCTGGTGTGGCTCAATCAATGGAGCCCCCGTTTACCATGTGTGAGGCCCCGGGTTCGCTTCCTGGGGCCTCCTTGTGAGGGCAGGCCAGCCCGCCCGGCGTGGTAGGCTGATGCAGCGGGACCTCACAGCAAGAGAGAGATAAGCAGACACGGAGAAAATGCACAGCGAATGGACACAGCAAGCACAAGCAGCAGGGGGGGAATAAATAAATAAATAAATAAACCTTAAAAAAAAAAAAAAAGAAAGAATCAAATTATAGATATGTGATGCTATGATTCTTGTGTATTCCTAATGTTATGCCCTCCAAAGTTTATAGTATTTTTGTGGCATGTTTTAACTGCAGGAGAACAATCAACTGAGATATTAATTTGAACTTTTTTCTTGCTTTATCCACCCTCATTTTTCCTTGCCTTAACTATCAACCACTCCATTTTGGAAAGGTTTCCATAAGCTTTATGTTTTCTTGTTCCCAGGAGATTATGTTGCAGAGCGTGGAGAAATTTTGTGATGACAACTGCCCTTCATAGCTTCTAATTTTGAAAAAAAAAAAAAGTTGTTTCATTATTCAAGGTTAGGGACAAAAGTAGCTTGTAAAACTTCAGAGAGGAACTGCTGCATGGAACATCTTTGGAAGCTAGGACATGGGTACAAGACTCCATCAAGATTTCTATGCACAAGCATAGCACAGAAGACACAGTGCCACTCTCTTCAAGGATAGATGAAAATGTCACCAATGGGTGTTATAAATCAGTGATCAGATGTGTCTGATCTTTGATCAGAGGTGTGTTCAGAGAGGTACAAGACCCTTAGCTTCCTTTGCCTGACTTTAAGGGGTTATGGTGCCCCAGTCATGACTGAGATGGATTTTCTATTAACCTAGAAAAACGGAGGCTCAGTGGGAGATTTAGTTTCATTTAAAGAAATATTAATATGTGACATACCTTATATACCATTTAGTATAATATGATTCATTTTCACCATGTTAATGTATGTCTCAGAGTCCACTTCTATCCATTTTCAATGCTCTCCACCTGCCTTTATACCTTCTCGAAGCAAAAGCACTTATCTACTCCCTCCAAATAATTATTCATTTATTTGTCCAGAGTAGCAACACAGTGACTGGTGGAACTGATTCCAGGCAATGTAACTGAGCAAGAGTCCTGAACAAGTCCACTTTGTCTGCTACAAACTTTTTTTGTAATTGAACCCATAAGTACTCACCAAAGTGAGTATGCATGAGTTAAATATTTATTTCTAGCCTGTAAATTCATAAGAAGTTTCTTAAAATTGCTCAATTTAGATTACTCACAGAATCCTGGTGAGATCTAATTCATTGAATAATGCATAGAGCCTTTATACATTAACCTAATACAGTTTCTGTAATTTCCCTCCCATGGTTATCCTGATATCAGAGGTTAATATTGACTTTCTTACAAAATAAATGCAACAATTTAACAGTCAAGAGTTACTTAGCATTGACACATATTAAACTCAAACTTTGGGGTAGTAGCACCTTCCCAACAATCTGCACAAATTAACCCAGATTTTCTAGAGCCAGTTTTCGGTTAGTGTCAGCATAGAAGAATCAAAGAAAATATAGAAGTGACACCAAAATCCTTACTGTATAATGATGATCTTGAATGTGTACTCTGGAGGACATTTTAAATAAGTATATACAATTTGTAAAACAAATCTGGACTTTTTCAAAACTCCCTTAAGTACCCAATCTTGTTTCTTCCTTTTTAACAATGGGATTTCTTTTCTCTGCTTTATTACCTTTTCTCCCACATAATCTATTATATTAGACAATTTTAGTTACCAAAGGCATTTGTCAGAGTTCCTTCAAAACTCCTCACAAATGAATACCACAAGTAGGACTTGGGGTGTGAGCAATTAAGCAACAGTTATTTCCTCCTTAGAAGTTGAGCAAGGGTAAAACACAGGTAAAATGGTCCCCAAAAGGAACAAAACAAAGGAAAGGTTCACTTAGATTATATAATAGTCAAATGATAGAGCAAATGCTGCAGTAACTCAGTAAACATTTATAAAACACATAATATGGGTGAGGCAAAATATACAGTGTTTACTTGAGAAATTTAATAGTTATAAAACCTACAAGAGAGGTGCTCTTTCTGCTCCTCCTTTTGCTTATTAGAAAAGAGGCTTAAGGATTTTAAATAAAATGCTGACATTTTAGGTAGGTGTGTATACATTTGTGTGACCAAAATGTATACTTTGTGTGATATACAAAATGTATTGCTGTGTGTGATAAAGCAATATATTGTTATCTAGGTATGAGACAATGTACTGTTGTTCTTGTTCTTGTCCCTGTTTTTCTCCTCCTTTTCCTTTTCCTTCTCATTCCCCTTCCCAATTTTCTCCTTTTCCTCCTCCTTCTTCTTTGGATTTTCCAAATATTTAGGAAGATATTCTCTGCTTTTATAATTTGAGAAAACGATGTTGTATTAGTCAGCCAAATGGGTGCTGATGCAAAATACCAGGAATCGGTTGACTTTTATAAAGGGTATTTATTTGGGGTAGAAGCTTACAGTTACCAGGCCATAAAGCATAAGTTAGTTCCCTCACCAAAGCCTGTTGCCACGTGTTGGAGCAAGATGGCTGCCAACGTCTGCCAAGGTTCAGGCTTCCTGGCTTCTTCTCTTCTTGGGTCTTGCCTCTCTCCAGACTCAGGCTTGCATCTCTCCACAGGGCCAACTCTATACTATCAAGCAAACGGCTCATCTCTTTTCCTGGCACCATCTCTCCTTCCTCACGGCCAAGTTCCTCTGTGTGCTTACTTCCCTTGGTTCCAGCATTAAAACTCCAGCATCAAAAACTCCAACTCTGTTTTTTGCCATGCCACCAAGGGGTGGGGACTCAATGCCCTACTGACGTGGCCCAATCAAAGCCCTAATCATAATTTAATCACACCCAGAGGAACAGACCAGTTTACAAACATAATCCAATATCTGTTTTTGGAATTCATAAATAATGCCAAACTGCTACAGATGTCAAAATTTTTAATAAGAAAGTAAGAGTATGCCATCTAATTTCTCTTAGGGTCACTAAATCAGAAAATTCACTGATTTTGAACAAATTTCATGATTAATTTAAAAAAGACCAATTGACCTATTAAGATTTTGAGCCTTACTATGATACAAATAGCAACAAAAATAAAATATAATGTTTCAACTACCATGTTTGACAATACTTAAATCTAACAAGAGTCTATTGGAAATAGACATTCTTAAAGATTTCTGCTGGAAAGGTGTACTATTGCAAGCATGCTAGAAATCAACAGAAGTATATTGCAATGTCCTTTACAATGCTGATATTTTTACTTTTTGGATACTCTCCTAAGATAATAAAATTAAACATTGACAGACAAAGATGCTCACTGGAAACTTACTTGTAATAGTTAAATATTAGAGACAGTATAGTCACCTACAGTGTGGGAATAACAATAAACTATAATAATAAAATGGTGATATGACATTATACCACAGCAGAATTTTAGCAATGTTTTCATCTATTGATGAGATCATGGGAGAATCTTTACTTATTATTTGCATATTTTCTCTGATATTTTCTAATTGATTGCATACAGCAGAAAAAGTGGTAGGCACACTGATGCAAGCATTCTGGCCCATGGTATAAGTATATTTCTCATTGAAAATGACACACTAAAATTCAGATTTTATGTATCAGTCTTCTGCAACCTGTAAACCTTAGCCACCTTGATAAATTGATGTAGTCTTGGTGTTCTGATCTAATCAAATTACTGAGCCTGTGAGGCTAGGCAGGAACTAAGACTTCACAATCTCAGTAAGTTCAAAAGTTTATGTAAACTGTGGGAAGTTAATGGGCAGAGGGGTAATATCCCAACTTGACCAGGCAGTTGTTTTAAAAGCAAAATACCTCTGCGTTCTGTTATAAATGCACATATTAAAGAAAACAGACAGAGGGTAGTGGGAAATACCTTTTAGTACTATATGACCCTCTCTTCTCAGAGCATTTGAAAAGAGATGTACCTAGTAGATCCAATTTAAATTTTATTCGCAATGGTCAGTATTTCCTCCAACATTGAAGCAAGATTAGGAGGAGTAAAATTAAATACCAACAGTGTGGTCTGAGTAAATAATGTCTGAATTGACCTTCAGCTGCAAGTTCTTTAAGTAGCATTGGCTTTTTGTACTCCAATCATAATTTCAACCCTCAATGCATCTTCTCAGTTATGTATTTATGTATTTATGTATTTATAGAATATTATTAATTTTTTTAAAAAATCTATTTTTATAAAATATGCAGTTTCAAAGATAAAAAGAAGTCCTTTAGAATATGTCTGTGATAGGTAACACCTTTTGGGTGTCAAAGAGTTGTTCATTACACTGCAAAAAACAGTGTTGAAAAACCTGTAAATAAATATATTTACTAGTGTGAACAAGTGATAGTAGATCCTCTTCAATATTGCACAATGTTAATATTATTTAAAATCCAATGGTGTTCTTTGATAAAATTTTTTTACCAAAAGTCCATTTGTTTCTCTCCACCAATAAGATTTGCCATTAATTATTGGCTGCTTTCACCAGCTTCTCAGTTGCACTCTTTCATTAGTCACTCAATTTTGAATGATGTCTTTTTAGTTTCCTGATAAATTGTATATTAAATAGATTAAAAAATGAAAACATTAGTTTGCACATTTTGCTGAAATTACAGTTGGTTTACTAGTTGGGTTACTGTATTTTCTTGGTAAATCATATGAAAATATTGATGGTTTTTTTCCACTATTTCATAATCAATTCTCATAATAAACAACACATTTAGAAATAGGAATAAAATGGCTCATATAAAATCCAATTTCTTGCTATACCTAGGTTTTTAATACTTTCTCTTTTGGCTGCTTGTGAATTTTTTCATTTATTTGTGACAGTAAACTGAGATCAATATTTTGATAGCAATCTGCTCACTACTTATGTTATCATTTATAGCAATTATACTATTATTTTCCTTACTACTTTAAGGGTAGTCAATAGCAAAATAATTAAAACTAAAATATGAATTTCACAGATAGAAATTATCTTCACTTAGATCATAGGTCCTTAACTGTTGTTGAATGTTAGACTCCCCAGAAGAATTTTGAAAATTACCAAAGACCCAGTCTCTCCAGAGATGGGCTCAGTGTTGTTCTTTAAATTAACTGATCAATGTAATGCTTGTGTAGCTCCTAAGGACTAAATAAGAATTTGAGGGGGTTGCTGTGAACATAATAATAATTATATATTTAAATTTTGTGAGATATTTTTGCATTATATTTTCAACTAAATCTACTAAACTACTTATCAACCACATGATAGCTTGGCAGAGAACCACCCATTGCTCATTGAAAACTGATTTATATATTAGTCTTTGAATATCTGATTTAAAAAATATAATCCATTGCTTTGCTAATTTTTTTAAGATGTCCCAAAGCCCCATAATCCTGATCTGAAAATTTACAATGTGTATTTTGCTTATTTTATTGTAAAACATTAATTAACAAAGGATTTTAAGCAACAAAAGAAGAAATAGAACAAGACACAAATTGAAATATATAAAAAAATGTTTATTCTTATCAATAATTAAAGAAGGGTAAATTGAAACAAATCAGATATTTTTAAGTGATAATAATTGATGCTGGCAAAGATGCAGAGTCAGGGTAAGGTCATAAAAAGATAGCTGTAGTATAACGTTGTACAACTCTTTTGTCAAAGAATTTGTTAATAAAACGTTTACAAATTTTATATCTCTTTTTACTCAAAAATTATGAATTAATATTTAGGATCAAAATTAATACTGAAACATGAAAAAAAGATAAAATAAAACTAAGCAAATCCTTATAGACTAAGATGTTGATAATAATATTGTTTACCATACCCAATATTTGAAAGCCAATGACCAACAATGAGGCAATAAATGAACAATGGTATATTTACTCAAAAAGATACTATGTGACTAATAAATAATCTTAATAATGAAATGGTTAGGCTCTATTCTTAGAGGTAAAACTAAAGACAGAAAATTATATATGGAATTGTATAACAGGTTTGTAAAAATTTGCAAACACTATGCATAAAGAAATGAAGACCATATTCAAAGATTCATTATAAAATGTTGTCCTGAGTATTATCACCAATAATTTTTCTATGACCTTCCTGAATCTTTGTGTGTCAAGAGTTGTAGAAAGTTCTTCATAATAGGGAAAAATTTTAAATGTCAATTATATACTTTCAAAGAAATGCTTGGAGATCTTAATTTTCCCATACCTCATGTTCCCATTGAAAGTTTTGCAATGGCAATATTATTCCCAAAGAGGACATAATATGTTCACAAAAACTAGTGAAAAAGTTCCAAATCAAAGAAAGGACTGAACAGTTTCTTGAAAATATATTTCATAAAAATTATGACTGTATAAATTATCATCCAAAACAAATTCTGTTATAGTGATATGGGGACTATTATTAATTATATTGGACTACAAGTGTAAACTGGGTCTCAGGCAAACATGGATGACTGTTCTCCTTATACTTAAACTCAAGTAATCATTAAAATATTGATACATGGATATTAAACATGCTATAACTTAAATGTCTTTGATTTCTTCTTTTTCTCTTTTTCAGGCATAAACATTTCTGTTTCTTTTAAATCAACAATATAATAAAAAGAATTCTTTTAGTAGATGAAATCAAAATGTATCCTTGTCAATTGACAGCAATGGAATTTTTTTTCTGGAAACTCCTCACTCTCTGCTCAATATATCATATTGTCATTTTTCATCATTTTTCAGGTACGGCTGATCATATTTATCACCATTAAGTCATTAAGTTAATATAATATTGTAACACAATGCTATGCATTTGTCAAATTGATGTTAACAATATCCGAAAATCTCCATAAGAATAATAAAGAACTCTTTTATATTTCATCAAGGATGTGAAATATTTAAATGCTTAGATAATTTCTTTAAAGCATTATATTATAGTCGGGTGGACAAAAAAGCAGTATAATTCTGACCTGGTCTTCAGTTGTTAAAACCGAACTTTTAATGTGCATCGCAAATGCTTCAAGCAGGATTCCAACTTAACAAGCGTTATTGCCACTGATATTCTAAGGAATGGAAATACAATGAATGGGAAACCTAACTCACATTGTTTTTCAATAAATTTTAGCTTTCTTGTAAAAAGTGTTCTCTAGGGGCATCTTAGTCAGTTTAAATTATCATAGTTTGACTGCTATTACTGCAGCAACTTTTAAAACTGTATGTGTTGCTGTAAATTGGCTATGAGTCAGATTCATTGCAAGGTGAGGAAGGGCATTCTCAAAGTCCTATCTGTTTTTCTTCATCTAATCCAAACCTACAATAAATAAACACTCAAACATTTTACTTGCTGCACCCAGCTTCAAAATAAAAATACCTACCACAACGTTCTTCAAGAAAAGAAGTACAAGCAAAAGAAAAGCATGTTTCCATGAGAAACAAAGTTTTCAAGATTAACTAGCATTTTATATAACCTTGTGAAAAGTGTTCTGATTAGCATTGACCTTCCTTTTCACATGGTGAGAATTGTGCTAGCCAGGTAAGAAATAAAGTCTCAAAGGTAAAGTAACAGGTCAGGAAAGTCAAGCATTTAATCAGATAATGGAAACCTATGTCATTAATAAGAGTGTCATTTGCTTCAATAAAGGCATGACTTTAAGAAATGAAATCAGTCCTTTATTCCTATGCATAAATTTCACTCCCACACCCCAAAAACTCTTCCCTAAATTCCTGCTCCCTTTAACCGCTCCTTTTTCTGATATCTTATCTATTGTCTCTAGTCTTCATTTTGACTTTAAGTCAAAAATCCTACTATATTGCTATGTATATATTTTGCATATATTTAATTTCTCTAACACATTGTAAGTCCCTTTAGGACTGAAAATATCACCTATTGCTAAATCTCAAGTAAAAAAGAGGACTCTAAGGTGCCAAACAGAATTATTACTACCTAATGAAGCTAAAATGCTATAATGATTAAAGAAACCTTAGAACAGAGATGGATGATATGGATAATAAATTATTGAAATTTATGCAATTATAATAATTCATGATGCTGATTTCTGTCAACTGATTATTAAGCCTAGTAAGTTGTTTAAATAAATATTGATGAATAAATGACTGAAATGAATAATAATTTGACTATTACTTTTCTCATTATTTGATATGACCAAAAAAAATGAATAAAACACAAATTCTGGATTTCCCTTCTTTATCTTTCTAAATATCACAGTTTCTCACATTTAAAGATGGTTTAGTGCAACGCAAAAAATAAGGCACTAAGGTAAAAAAACCATCTTATTTTCTCTGATTCTATTTAGAAGTCTTTTGTTGGGTGGATCATGTTACTGCTCATATTTTTAAAAGAAATTAAACTAAGATTTTCCTAATACTCTTTTAGCTCTAATCCTATGGATTCCCTAATGGAATCCTTTACATTTACAGCTTAATTTTCTTTGCATCAGAGGACACATTTCGTTCTATCTTAATGGAACATGCCATTAATGTTAAGCTGCATCTGCCTCAACACTGACAATCAGACAATATGCCAGAAGCTAGTAGAAAGTGTAGGTTTTTTTTTTTACCCTGTCTACCTATTTGTGACATATCTCTGATGCTGACTCATCCCATCTTTTTGTATTCCTGTTTTGAAAGTTATTTTTTCAGTCTGAATCCATATTCATCTATTGGCCAGTTCCATTAATAAAATTTACATTCAAATTATGTTTAGTGATCTTAATTAACTCTCAGACATCAACTCTTTTATGGGTATCAGAATATGATATTATTTCCCATTCAATGATATTGGCCTCTCATAAAATTTATCCTGGGAAGTGTTTATTTTTTAAGAAAATCTTTTTGGATAAATCAAGTACCACCAGTATTGAATTATCCAAACTCCTTACCATTTTAGAACAATTTCCAAATGGCGAGCTTTAATGCTTATCCCCAAAACTCCAAGAACTAGTGAAATCCTGCCATTCAAATACATAATGTTCAACAAAATAATGTTTATATATATGCATAGATGAATATGTGTATATACATATATCCTTGCGCAAACACTGATGTGCATGTATACTGCCATTGACAGCAATGATTTTATGTATGGATTGTCAATTAAGACTCAAATCTTTATGATCAGATTTTATTTGTAAATGAAAAAAGTCAGATATCATATGCAATGTTTAGCTAATGAAATTTTACAGAAAAAATATAATTCCATCTAAAATTAGTCTAATTCTGAGGCACTAAGAATTAAAAATATTCTGAAATTTAATCTCAATGAATCAACTTAAATGTAAGCATGCTCTGCTGTTGTTTTTTCAACCAAATATTCTTTACCTTAACCACTTCCCCCTACTATTTTCAGTGTCTTATAGACTCAATTTGATGAGAATTTATAGGACATTCATGTATAATTAAAATATATATAGTATTAGAAGTTATGGATTACTTTCATATTCATTAGTATTTAATTCTGACAAGTAGGAAGGTAAAATATGATTATATAGATTTTCTAAGTAAAGAGTCCATGAGGTTAAGTAACTTCAGAGACTAGTGTATAAAAGAACTACAATTAATACAAAAGTGTTATAGTCTCTGAGCCATTGCTCTTTTAATTTAAAAATGCTAAAAAAATTACTAGAATTATAGATTTAATATCATATTTGAAAATTTGATATTCATTTAGAAAATACTTATTGAGTGTCTATTATGTGCTAGAAACTATTCTAAACACTTGAGAAACATTAGGGAACAAAAGAGGCAAAATTCCCTGTTCTTATGGACTTTACATTTTACTGGAGGAGATAAACAGTAAACAATGTGTGGGTAACAAAATCAATCAATAGATTATATTTTATAATAGCTGGCAATAAAGGATACAAAAAGGTTAAAAATTTGAAGTTTAGAAATGTTGGGAGTGTTTCTTAGTGGAGGAAGTACAATTTTAAGTTGTGCTGCCAGAGTAGAACTCATTGAGATGGTGACATTGGAGCAGAGATTTGAAGGAGGTGAGAGATATAGCCACTTAAATATCAAAGCTCTGTGGCAGCAGTTTGAATCATTCAAAGAACAACAAGAAGGGCAATTAGTAGGTAGCACAATGAGTAATGAAAGTATTGTAGTATTTTTAAAGCAAGACAGAAAATGAAGGTTTGTAGATCATTTTATCAATGCTGGCTTCACTGGGGAACAGGAATATGAGAAACCACTGCTTGTAGATCATTTTATCAACACTGGTTTTTTGGGGGCACATAAGGAATGTGAGAAACCACTATGTATTTGATAGTAAGTGATTGAAATAGCGTGGCAGACAGTATCATTGAAAGACAGTATGAAGGTCAAGAAACAGAAAGCAGGTTTTTGGAAAACCAGTTATTTGGAGATCAAAATCACCAAGAATTATGATAGTAGTGTTAAATGAGTAAGAGTGAGACAAATCTTAAAATCTTGCAAGTATGTATGTGAGTGACCTGGAGGTTTAAAGATGCCAGCCTTTAAGAAGAAACAGTTTGTGGAAATATCTGACAAATATTTGTTGAATGAATGTGCTGGGGAAATAAGGAACACCTAGTGGCCATCTAACAGACCTCACCTAGCTATCTGCCCCCCATCTTCAATTGTGTGCAGATGTTTCAAAAGGTTTCCATTTCACAGCCCAGTGGAGATGGGTCTAATGGAGTGACCTGACCATACTATAAACCTGAAACTGGGAACAAGCAACCTCAGCTGTTCATCAGGGCAGGAACTATCAGTGGCACAGTTCCTCCTGCTGGGATGGATAAATATCTTGCCCTTGGGCAGCAAAGATCTCTCTCTCCTCTCAGACAAGAAATGGAGCCTGCAAAGCTGCCATCTACCAACCCTAATCCAAGCAGTCCAGACTCCTCTAGAGATTGGTCACAATGGGATCTCTTCCCTGGCTTTTGTTCTGTGTAAATAATATGGTCATTTGCTAAAAATTTCTATTGTGCCTGAGCCTGTGTGCCCATGAGGCACCATAGAGCAACTTACTCCACAGAACGGCATTAGATAGTAGCTTTTCATTTTTAAGGGGGAGGGTGAGAGATGTTCTACAAGCCTCAGGGATGGAAAGCTTCATCTCCACACTGAGTTTTCTGAAAGCTGTGCAGTAAGAGTCACCTTTTGAGAGGGCTGCAAGAAATCCTTTTCAAAGGTATTTGGGTAACTAAAAGCAAATAAAATAGATACATTCTAAATAGCAGGGGCTTAGCATATTAAGTTTATTGGGTCTCATTTCCTAGTTTAATAACGTTAGCAGTTTCTTCTGGTCAATTGGATTCTTCATTGTGTAATACCACCATTTTCAACATGTCTGTTAAGGCGTAAGTGGGAGGGAAAGAAAATAACAGTCACTGACGAAGATTATTTGTGGGCCAGGCACAAAGGGCTGCACTAGAATACTAAGGAGATACTGTGGACTCGGTTCCAGACCACCACAATAAAGGAAATAATGCAATAAAACAAGTCACATGAATTTTTTGGCTTCCCAGTTCATATAAAATTGTGTTTACACTATACTATAAGTATAAACAAGCAATGCACATACAATAATTAAAATGTGATTCAGACACTAAGTGAACCCATGCTGTTGGAAAAAATGGCACTGATAGATTTGCTCAATGCAAGGTTGACACAAACCTTCAATTTAAAAACAAAACAAAATGAAAAACACCCTATTTGTGAAGTACAGTAAGGCAAAGCACAATAAAATGAAGTAAGTTTGTATTTTATTTCAGCCCATATTCCCACCAACATGACACTATCAGAGATTCTTTCTATACTCTGAATGAGATATATCTTAGATATATCTCTAAGATTCTCTTTCATATTGACAATCAGTGATTCTGGATTTTTAAAGAGACGCTAAGCAATGGAAGTTTAGATAAGAAAGGAGATTTGATGAGGACAGGAAAGGGCACTCAGATTGTATCACAGGAAGAAATCCTTAGGGGGACTCAATTAAGTCCTTTTTAGGAGGCCCATGTAGAAATATACTGAATATAATTTAATAGTGATGAACTGATTACTTGATAATGATTAAATATTTTGCACCTATATGATATTATATGACTGAAATGTGTATCAAATATAATTATGCTGTTTCATTACGGATTGGAAATTACACTTAGGTTTGGTTTAAATATGTTTCATTAAAATGTTTTCTGAAAGAAGGCTTATTTTCAATATTTGATTTGACTATGGAAATATGTACCTATTAGGCTGTCTTGATACTGGAAAACAATCTGAATATAACAAACTAAAACTGTACTCTGAGGAATGATATGCTTTTAATAAAAGGGGTGGGTCTAATTTGTGAGTGGTTGGTTCATCAAGCCTTGCAAACAACTTATATAAATAGCATAAGGCTGGTTTTTATAATATTCCTTATGTCAGTTTGGAGATGATCTATAAAACCAGATGTTGATCCTTCCTTAGTAAACTTATTAAAAAAAAAAAAAAACATTAAAAAGCTCCTCTAACATAAATGCAGCAGCCCTCTACTAAGCAAAAGGTTAACTGTTTTTCCATCAATGTACTTTCAATTCAATTATTTTACATTTTAGAAGAGGCAGGTGGTAATATCTCTCCATAGCCTCCAGAAATAAATCAAGAAGGTCAGGTTTGAAAAGTTCACAATTATATTGAATATATTGACATCCCAGAAAGTCTAATAGGATGAAATAATGAAGGCTATCATAATTATAATGGTGAAGGCAGAGGAAATTAATAGTTATCATAGCATGTTTAGAGAGATAATTCAATAGCAACATTCTTTTTTAACTATGAAAAGATTGCATTGTATATTTAATACTGAAAATCATTTACATGTGTATGTATGTGAGGTATAGAGATAGAGAGAGAAGTATATATATATATATATAATCTATAACCCTGTATGAAACTCAGACTAAAGGTGTATTTTGAATGAATTTGATAAAACATTTGCATATTCAGAACTCAATTTCAGCTGTGCAATTCTAGGGATAAATATATGAATTTGCATATTCAAACCTTATGGACTCCATAAAACTGAAAACTTTATTCCTTGATGTAACAAATGTGTGGGTATATATTATGACCAAGGAAATGTGCTAAAGCCTGTGGAGAATATAAAGAAGAATAAAACTCCAAATTGCTACATTAAAATAGCAAAATTCAGAAAATTGTATAATTTCCAGTTTAGAACTTTTGCAGTGTCAGAGCAGTCCAATAAAATAAGCATGTGCACGTGTGTGTAAACAGACCTATGCTTATGTGTGTTTATGCAAGTTATATATATTTATATGCATTTATAAAATATATATGCCTATGTCCATGTATACACAAACACATATATTGTATTATTAAGATTTTGCTACTTATATGTAAGACCTTGCTGCTACTGGTATAGGATTAAAATTGAAAAATAAAATCAAGAGTTATATAATAGCATATGCAATATTTTTAAAAATAATATATTTCAGGGGAGGGACCCTGCCTACCTTGATTCTCTCTCTAAAGAATTCCCAACAACTCATATAGATACTCACCAGACAACTGTCCACTGATTTTAAAATGATAATAAACAAGTAGGTGGGGACATATTGTAAAATACTGCTTTTTTCAGATTAAGATGTAATTTAAATTCTCTTGAACAAAAAGACCATTTACTCTTAAACCTCTGCAAATATTCTCATTTCCCTTCCCCTATGTGGAGTGCCTTCCTCTCCTTGACCCATTTTGCATGTTTTCTCTTACTAGAACACAGCCTATTTTTTCAGTGTGTACTTTGTGCCAATCCATATCCTACTCCATTTTTAGCACACATTTTATAATTTCTATGCTTTCAGAGGGGAATTTATTATCTAATGCAAGATGCATGCAATTAATTACCTTGAATTAAAACAATCAAATTCAGTCTGGAGAAGCACTAAACTATCCTGGGTATATTGGTAGTTTTAGATTAAGTACCTGGGTTTATGTTTATTTTCTGCCATTTACTGACTAGATGATTTTATATGCATTTAATAAACTAATCTTGTTTCTCATGCACAAAACTATCATTTTGGGAGTTTTTGTTAAATGTATGTAAAATATAATAAAGTTGTTATTTAATAATAGTGATAATTTAATTTATCAATCTATGATAAGTTGAATCTGAAAGTGGGAGTTATTAATACTTGTACCTAGACAACAAGTATAAAGTGTGAACACCCTGAGAATACTAGAATGTGTGACCAATCTAAATAAGTGTGCAATACATGTTAGGGATCTTGATGATATAATGCAGATGTTTCAGATTTCACGATGTTTGGCACATCTTTGAAAAACATAAGAAATATGAACTAAGTGCCTTTTTATTTCTTTGTATTGAGACATCAGAGTTAATCAGACATAGATTTGTTCTATTTCCTAATATGTGTATGTACCTTTTGGCAAAATAATGTATTTCTCCAACTGTTTCAGGGTCTTCACCTGTAATATAGGAATTATCTTCATAATCTTTTATTGAGTAATGTGAGACTTCAATACGAATAGCCATATTTTCTAATGTATGTGTGTGTGTATGTAAGAGAGGGAGAGAGAGAGAAAGGGGGTGCAGGGAAAAGAGAAAACTTAGTAAAGTGTCTAATATAGAAGCATTCTTTAACACTTGTTTCATTTCTTTCTCTACTGTATAAACTTAACCATGTAGCATATTTAGGCAGCAATTTCTAAGAAGCAATGATGATTTCCTGCAATTATGTGTGGGCCCACTTGGTTTAGATTATTGCTTTTAATGGTACCTAAATTTAACTTGAAATGTTTTTAAAAAGCATGTATTTGAGATTTAACCTTTGCTATAGTATAAAATCTACATATAGTTACTAAAAATTAATTTAAGCATGCATATATACAACAAGCTGCAGATAATGTGTAGGATGGATGATATTTATATTTTCCCCAAAGAATTCATAAAGCCCCGCCTTAGATCTATGCGTCTAAATAAATATGAATGTGGCAACTGCGTTCAATTCATTCCTACCCATTTAAAGATACTTGAGAAGGACAAGCAAAGTGAGAAATATCAGCATTTAAATAAATGTGTCAGGTTTTTAAAATTCTGCTTCCAATAATTTAAATCCTGGCTTGCCTTTTAATATCATTTACATAATCATGCTCTGTTTATTAGAATGCTGCAATTTTCATAATCTATATTCTTCTATATTTACACAGAAAACATGTTATACAGAATTTGAATAGATCTTTTATCTTCTCATTTTCTACTTGCTATTTTTTCTGTCCTTAATTAGTTAAAAAACTACTGTGATATTTGATCATACTATGGTTTCCTAGATTCCTGTATTAGTCTTGAAATTCAATCAACGCAGCTTAAGGCCCAATTCCTCTAACATAATTTTTATACTTTAAAATGTCTAGTTCTGCTTAGTTTTAAGAAGAAAAAACAACAATAAGTAATCATGTGAAAATCTCTAATTTTTTAAATAAGGAAAGCATCACTTATAAAGTCAAGCATTTCATACCTTACAAAAAGGTCACTTAAATTTCAGTAAGTATAGAGTCAAGTCTTGAACACTAATGTAAACAAAATGTTTAATCAAGGTAGAGAGACAACTTCTTTTCTCCATTTAGAAAAAAACGAGTAAGTTAAAAAATGAATTATTAACTCTACAGTCAGGAATATATCATACTGGCCTAATGGGATGTTCAGTTTCTTTCATAAAAAATAATGGTCAGTTTTAGAATTTTCAATA
>JAQZBX010034007.1:0-25160 GCA_029593785.1 Cabassous unicinctus
TCTTTCTTAAATTGGTTCTGAATATATATCTCAAATTATAATATTGCTTTTTATAATTAATTATTTAATCCATTAAATTTAAATTTTGCATAGATTACAAGAAAGAAACAAATTTAATTTTCCCATTATGTCAACCAATTGTCCTGGTAATATTTTCTGAGGTATACATGTATTCCCACTGCAGTATGATGCTATATCTATCTTTTATTTGCATATTACTATATTACTATGTAGTCTCTATTCTGTTGCATTGTTGACTTGTCTGTTTATGTGCCATGCTACAATCTTTACTTATTATTTTACAATTGATATTTGATATTATGCTTTTATAATTGTTGTATCTATACATAATTGTTATTTGTTATATATATATATATATTTTAATTGTTCATAAAAATCAAGATTTTTCACAGTACATACCAATATTTGTATATAATTGTTATATCTTAACATGAGCAAGAGATTATTTTATTTTTCTAAATCAATGTAAGCATTTTTATATTAGTAACACAGAAAATAAGAAAGATATCTGTAAATCATAAATATTACAGGACTTTGTGTATGTGTATAAGAAATTAAAAATACATAAATATAAATATATACAATAATTACAATTAATACATGCATGAGATTATGAAAAATATTTCAATAAAATATTCCTTATTACACCTGGTTTTTAAATTTCTTTACTCTATATGTTTTATCAATATTTTAAACATTGCCATAAATTTCACTAAAATATTAGTATGTGTATGAATTTCAATAAGACTACTATTAAAAATTATCATCTCTGTTTTAATTTCATGGCTAATATTTTTATTAGAGAAGTTGTGAATTTACAAATGAATCATGCTTACCATACAGGATTCCTATAAATTGCCCTACTGCCAGAACTTCACAATCTTGTAACATATTTGTTACAAATGATGAAAGAACACTTCCATAATATCACTGTTATCTATAATTCATAGCTGATATTTGGTATATTTTCCCCACAAACCATCTTATTATTAGCATAATGTATTAGTACTGCATATTTGTTATAGTTCCTAAGAGAAAGTTCTCATATTTACACTGTTAAACATAGTCCATCACCCACCATGGTGTTCACAGTGTTATGCAGTCTCCTGTCTTGTACAATCTACCAAAGTGTACTCTCAGTGGTTCTCACCTTCATCACAGTGGTGTGCTTTCATCATTTCAGTCCATTTTAGAATGTTTTCATTTCTCCAAAGGAAGAAATCCTATACCATTTTATATGAACCTATTGTTTACCATTAGCATTGATATAATACCTTTTTTTCATTGCTTCAAAAATATTACATCATTACTGTTAACTATAATATATAAGTTACATTAATTTTATTTTTCCCATATAATACCATATTTTTTTGTTTAACTTTTTTTAAATTTTCAAAAATTTTTTTAAAGATACGTAGATTACATAAAATTACATAAAAAATATAGGGGATTCCCATATCCCTCACTCCCCACCCCTCCCACATTTTCCCACATTAACAACATCTTTCATCAGTGTGGTACATTTGTTACAATTGAGGAACAAATTTTGGAACATTGTCACTAAACATGGATTATAGTTTATGTTGTAATTTACACTGTCTCCTGCACAATTTTGTAAGTTATGGCAAGGTATATAATGGCCTGTATCTGTCATTGCAATGTCATTCAGGACAATTTTCGAGTTCTGAAAATGCCCCCATATTACAACTGTTTTCCCTCTCCCTTCTCTCAGAACCTCCAGTGGCCACTGCCTCCACATCAATGATATAAGTTCTTCAATTGCTAGAATCACAATAGGTCTTTAGTAGAATACCAGTAAGTCTACTCTAATCCATTGTTCATTCCCCAATCCTGATGATTCTGGGATGGTGATGTCCACTTAACTTCTAATTGAGAGGAGGTTTAGATTCCACAGGGCAGATGGATGGGACTATCTTGCTTGCAGTTGCAAACTCTGTTCCTTGGGATGATTGTTGTCCATCAACAATCATGTTGTCCATCATCATCTCCTTGTTAGTTGTTCTGGTGAGTCCAATGAACTGGAGAGTTGATGTTACAATTCTGTTGTGAATCAGGGCCCAATTGGCATATGGAAAGTCCAAAGATTTAAGTCTCTTGAACATACACCTATCAAGTATAGAACTAACTATAAGTTCAAATAGAAGGGGCAGAATCACCATGTGTAGGGAAAACACAACTGAGTCCAAGATTTTCACAGTAAGGAACATAAATTCCAAAGTAGGGCCCACAGGCAGGGCACTAAAGTCCTGAGCTACCTGCCCTGACTATAGTGTCTGGATGTCTCCAGAGCCCCTTAGGAACCCTGCTATTTGAGGTATTACTTATTCTGGCAGTCAATAAGATCCCTCTGAGATGTGCATAAGCATAACCTCTGGAATGACCTCCTGTCTCACTTTGAAGTCTCTTAGCCATATAAATTCATTTGTCTTTACCTTTTCCCTGTTTTAGTCAATATCTTTTTCTAGTTGCATTGCTAGTTAGTGCTTGGTAGTAATCCCTCAGTGGCATGGAGGGTCATACCTGGGAATCATGCCCCATGCTGTGGAGATGGTAATACATTTATGTGCTGAGTTTGGCTTAAAGCAAGAACACTTTTGATCATTTTTGGGGGTGATGGAATTGTAATACATGATTCTGCAATGCTGGATACAAGCAATGTTAAATTTCATCAAAATTTATTAAAATGTACAGTACAACTTATAAACCATAATGTAAATTATTGACCATGATTAGTAACAGTGTTTCAATATTTGTACAACTGTAACAATGGTACCATCCAAAAGTGAAATGTTATTAATAGGGCAAAGGGGAAAGGGGGGAAGATTTTGGGTGTATGGGAATCTCCTATATTCTGTATGTGACTTTTTTATATCCTAAAACTTCTTTGAAGACAAAATGAAAAAATAAGTCACTGAGTGAATAAATGGTAGAAAATGTCTCTGTACATATAAGACAACAGATTTTGCAGTGATGAAAGAAATAATGTCAAAAACTTTTAAAAAAATATTTTTTCATTATTTTTTATTATTCCAAATTTTAAAAGTGTATTTTATTTCTTGTTTTTAAGGCTATCATTTTTATTCCATTTCCTTGTTGATCATATTTGGTTATTTTGTTGACTTCATTTTTGAAGAAGCTTTGGAACACAGAGGGTTATGACTATGACAGGAGAGGATCATTTTTGTGGGGTATCATTGATGGGAATACATGGGAGGAAATTCACCTGGGGCATAAGTATAAGGCATATAAATGTGTTCAAGTATTCATGAGACACTGTAATGGTGGGTGGAATTTCACACAATAACTGAAAGAATATTAAATTCCCATCCTGGGGAGCTCTGACACATTTGCTAATGGAACAGCAAGGATCCCCTGAGTATAGGGGCAGGGACAAGTGAAGGAAGATGGTTCATTGGTGAGTCCTTCATATTGATGACTGTATTTATGAAGCTTTGTTTTTGAGGTTGAGACTTAGCCTAGTGTTAAAGGGTGCCTAAGAGTTACCTACTGAGAACCTCCTTGTTGATCAAATGTGGCTTCTATCATCATATTTTTAACACCTTGTAATGAAAGAACATTCTTGTATTTTTACTAATAACCACAATCCTCATTCAACACCAAAATCACTATGATATACAATTCCTAGATTACTCTCTAGTTTTCTTTCAATTGACATTGGTCTCCTTAGACTACTCCTTTCATCCACATACAGATTTATAAATTGGCAGTGTTAGTTATACTTATGATAATGTGTTATCATCAACTCTAGCCATATCCATACATTTACAGTCCACCTTATTAAATATTCTATATACATTCAGCATCAGGCGCCCCTTCCTAACCCACATTCTATCTCCTTGTAACCCATATTCTATAGCTTAACTCCATAAATTTACTCATCATACTTAGTTCATCTTAGTGATACCACACAATATCTGTTCTGATGGCTTATTTCACTCAATGTAATGTCCTCAATGTCCATCTATGAATCATATGTATCCCAACTTCATTTCTTTTGAGAGTTAATATTCCATCATATGTATATACCACATTCCCATATTTGTGCTGTTAACCACAGTCCATGGTACCCCATGGGTTTCACTGTGTTGTATGGTCCCATTACTTATACAATCCATTTACTGTGTATACTCAGAGACTCAATTTCATCACAGAGTTGTGCTGTCATCACCTCAGTGGTTACTTCAGTAAAGTTGTCACTTACCTCAATCAGGATGGGTCTTCATCTGATTATTGGAGACCTTTAGGAGCAGAATGAAACTCAGACAGATAAAAGAAAAGAGACAGAGGTATAAGGGAGAAGCTGAAATCAAGAGAACCAAGAAGAGAAGGGAGAGGTCAGTACATGCTGCCCTGTGTCTTGTCATGTGACATACCAAGGACCAATGATTGCCAGCATCCAGTCCCAGAAACCTACATTATTCAAGGAAAAAGTATTTCTTTGATGACAACTAGATTTGGACTTTCTTTTAGCCTCAAATCTGTGAGTTAATAAATTCTCATTTTTTCAGCCAACCAATTGTATGACATTTGCTTGAGCAGTCCAGGAAACTAAAACACAATGCAAATAATGAACCATAGGTTAAACCATGGACTATAGTTAAGAGTACAGTTATAAAAATAATAATTATAACAAATTTATAGACTATTTCAACTTGTTAATAATAGGGTGGTATATCTGAATCCTGCATTTATGTATGATTGTTCTCTAATAAAAAAAAATCTCATAAGAAAGTACATTGTCTTTGGGGTATATATTTACTATATGAATTTTTCTATCTATCTAATCCATTGTTTTGTGAATATCTATCTATTTTTCTATCTGTCTCTATTTACCTATCAATTACATCTCGGAATGTTTCTGTGTTTGTGGTTATATCATTTTAGTCATGGATCCTTTTTAAATTTTTTTGTCTGGTTTGAAATACTATGCTAATGATTAAATGTAATAATTGAAAAAAACCTGAAAATGTACTTTATGTGTGGAATTCAAAAACAGTAACATTATCAATGTGATGCTGAAAAAATTGTCAGAAGACTTAGAGTGAAATGACCAAAGTGGATAATGGACAAATAGAAAAATTGATTAGAGTACAATTCTTTATAGTTTTATGTATATGCTCATATATATTTATTCCCAATCCATCGAAGGACAGGTATTATCCTAAAGAAAGTGAAAAAATAACATGGAAGGTGTTTTTGAATCACACTTATGAGACTTTCTCACTTAATATGTTTGGGAAATCCTTATTTTTTTATCTCCCTTATCAATTCTGCTAGTTAGCAAGATATAATAAGGAGGGCTGAATTAGGAGTGGTAATATAAGAAAAGAATGGAAAGAATTAAAAAAAAACAGAACAAATGGAGAGTAAACTATTTTTCATTTATACTAACATTATATTTGTAAGAAAAACATGCTGTTCCATTTGAAACAAAATATATAAAATTAAAGACAAAAAAATCTACACATTTAATCATGATAAAAAAAATATAAAGTGATACTAAAGAGATTATCTTTACCAGGAAAAATGTATCAGATGTGAGGATTTAAAATGTCGGAAACATCAAGTTTTCATTTCCTAAATGCCAACTTGCACTTTTTTAAGGCTATGCCTGAATGAGTAGACTATGAGATATCCACTTCAAATTGTCACTGAAGAGAAGAATTAGCATGAGAGATGTACAGAAAAAATACTTATCAAAATTAACAAAGTAGGAAAGGAAGTTGTAGGAAGCAGATTGCTGGAAAAATGTTGTTTGATTTTTAAAAAGATGATATTTCCAACAAATCAGATATTTCAAAAATAATTTAGTGGCTAGGTCAAAAATTCTACAAAAATATCAGAGGGTGACTTTCATGCTATTAGTGCTTCTGCAAACATGGTAAACCTTCCTAAAACCCAACAAATTTTCTGTAAGAAGTGTGGTAAGCACCAACTCTACAAAGTGACACAATACAAGAAGGTTCAGATTTTATATATACTTAGGGAAAGTGGCTATTATTGGAAGTAGAGTAGCTATGGTGGACAGATTAAGCTGATTTTTTGGAAGAGGGTTAAAACTGCCATGGAAGTTATATTGAGACTTCAATGCATGGGGCTTAAGTACAGATCCAACAGAATGTTGGCTATAAAAACATGTAAACATTTTTAACTGGAATAACACAAAAAGAGAAAGAGTACAATGATATATGTGTAGGGTTCATTGTTTCATTATGAAGTCGACAAAATCTGGAGTTTATATTAAGAATTATATGTGAGTGATAAATAAAAATATAATACAGCCTAATTAAGTTGTCTTTATCTGAAAAACATACATGTTTTGCAATTAGAAAATTAAATAAAGTCATCTATGACAACAACAGAGTTTAAAGGTGAAATATGAAAATCATGCCTTGTTTGCAGAAAATATTTCTGTTCTAATAAAATCCTTATTCAGGATGAAACCAGTTAATGATTTACAAGGGTAAATCCTCACTTTGAAAAATGTAACAATTACAATGAAGTTCTCTTAGGTCTAAAAGCATAGAACTAAAATATGCATTGTGGAAGCATCTTTTGATAGAGACCCACTAAGTTGTCCCATAGAGAAAAGGCCTGCTCTGCACTCTTGAACAGCAGCCCCAGCAGAGATGGAGCAACAGAAGTGGATTTGTCTGCGTGTTTCAGGTGGCCTGAGGACAATGGAGGCCACATCACCATCACTGGGCTTCATGACATACTGGTGGTGCAGACACTTATATTTATGCACTTGGGGCTACAGGTTTCTCTTCCTCCAAGATTAAAAAGTTAAGAAGGGAGAGAGGAAGAATTCTAGGGAAACAACTGACCCACCTCACCCAACTTGCTCTAAAAATCACAAGATGGGTGTCGCTGTGGCCTGGCCTGCTACCTTTCCTTTTCAGGAAAGCCTCTGCTCTGCTCAAACTCAGGCAGGCCCTTCATTTGCCACCCTTATAGTCCTCGGTGGTAAACAGCTGCTCTGCCATACTTTCCACTCTCTTTGGCTCAGCACAAACAAAAGGGTGGCACGGCTGGGGTCTGGATAAATATAGAAGTATGTGACTATCAAGGTTGTTGTTCCCTCTGCCCATCTCTGTGAGCCTTGAAATGGATCAGAGGAACCTCCAGGATTTTTACATGAAAATTTTACCACTCCACTGAAGTCTCCCTGTTTCCATGGAGGATAAATGTCTCTACAGCATGGTTATATTTCAATGGGTAAATGGAAGGAAAAATTGTATTATTGGGCTTTTCAGAGATGCCAGTGAACAAATGACCAGGTCTCCTGAACTCCTGGCTCAAGAATGAGAGAAAAAAATTAATCTTCTCTCATTTGGAGTGTAAGAACACCACCACTTTTAAATCCCTTGCCCAACTCCTTTCACGGGTGGGACTCTTTGGGGCTTCACATCATTTTTTGGATGGTCCTCATTGCTGAATTCATTTTTGTTATTGATGTATTTTCTATGTGCACCCCTGCTATTCTTCACGCCCAAGCCTTGGTGGGGAATTTTGCATTTAGGGCCACACTGACTCATGTGTGTGAGTCACAGGGAACCTTAATTCATAGGCTTGGTTAATAGCCTTAAGATTTTGGTGAGACAACTAAAAAGCACCTAGAAAAATAACCCCTGAAGGGATGGGCTATTGGAGAAAATCAGTTCTATTCTTGAGCGTGACATTATCAACATGGCAAAGTAAGACATCACTGGAATAGTCTCTCCATAGAATCAATGAGTCAAAGGACAATTTCAACTTGCTTGGATATTTGGAGTCAAATAAACACTGATGAAATACTCTGCAAATGCTGACTCAAAGAAAAGATGATAAACTTAGGTAGGAAATTTGTGTCCCAGACCTGCCAGTCTGGTTCTAACCAACTATATAGGCCCTGCAGAGCTTGAGAGTTTCACAGTGGAAGGATGGCCTGGATATCCTCCTGCTGCAGACACAGAACATAGAGTCACTCACAATAGTGAGCTAGAAACCCATACATATCCAGTCACAGTGACCCAAGTTTGCAGAGACCCAGGTTGAAACACAAGCATTGGAAGAATGTTACATACAAAAGCACACTGACAGAAAAAAGAGACCATTGCAGAACTATTGACTAAAGGTGCACACACTCAATCAAGTCTCTGTTTAATGGACCACACAAAACTGAACTTTCTTGATGGACTCCATGTACCTCCCAAGGGCAGAATACTCCAGAAAAATCTGGAGGCAGAAAAGCCTCATAAAAAATGTGGTAAGGAAAGTGTTGTAACACAGGATTGGTCTCAGACCTGAAATATATAAAGAAAAGATGAAAATGAGTGAAGGAGATAATTTAAACAAATCATAGAAGCCAGTGATAAAATTCTGCACAAAAACAGAACAGATCAAGATTCCTAGAAAAGGAATAGAAGAAAGGATGCTTTCTCCTGGAGGTGAAATGCATGCACTCAAATAGTGCATACCTAAAAAGGGTACCACATATCGAGAGCAAAACTCACATGCAGAAGACCTGGGAACATCTGAACAGTAAAAGACAGCCTACTCTAAAAGTACAGAATAAGTAGGTCCAAGAATTTTAAAAAGAGCCTTGACACAAAGCCAGCCAAAAATATAACCGTATAAAAGAGGGAGAACCTGACCTTCAAAATTAACATATCAAAATAATCAGATGCTTGGACATCTGATTACAAGCCATAATAAGTAACAGGAAGCTATGGCTTAGTAAAAGTAACAAATTAAAGCTTCAGTGGAGATGAAGAATTTGGAACAGCTCATCAAAGAAGTACAAACAACCCTTTTGAATCAATTCAAGGAGATGAAGGAAAATATGGATAGGAATAAATTAACAGTGGATATACAGATAATGCCTATTAATAAGACAATAATGGGCGTAAAGAAGAATTAGCAAGTTCAAAAAGAACCATAAGAGAAATTTTGGGGATTGAAGGCAAAATAATTGAGATTAAAAATACACTAGAGGAATTGTATGAAGATAACTTCAGAATAGGCAAGAAGGGCTCAAATCTATTTAAAAAAATAACTGATAAAGAGCCAAAACAAGTCCAAAGGACCTGCTTTGAGGGTCAGCAGACTAGGACAGTGCTTCACAAGTACAAGGAGGGTGAGTGACAGAGAAATGAAGGATCCAAAACAATAAATGTAAGTTACCAAACCACCACAGAAACTGGGTAGGGCTCCCCTTACACAACTCCAAGATATAAAGCTGGGACAAAACCCTTGGCACACTGCTCCTGACTGAGAGAGGTATAGACATTTTCCTCCCTCTCAGCTGCTACAATGGAAAAAGGGAGGAGAAGTATGAGACTGTTCTTCACTTAATTCAGTCAGCAGACCCTGCTTTGAATCTCAGCTCTGGCCAGACCAAAACACAGGAAAAGGGAGAGAGCTACACCACCTTGGAAAGCTGTGCAAATGAGTGCCATGTGCTGGCTGGTCTTAAAATTACATGTACAAAAACTGCTTTTGGTCATCTCTGTACTATAATCCCTGGGAGAAAATCTGTACCCCAATTAGTGAGTCCCTGACACAATTTTGATAACTTAAGCTGGGTAATTTTAAAGAATAAGTCATTCCAAATATCAAAGAAAGAGCTGTGAAAAAAGAAAACCAATAAATAAGAGAAAGAAATTGGCCATTAGAGTAAATTCAAAAACAAATTCAGATTCCTACTCATTAGCAAAAAATTTACAAACCATACTAAGAAACAGGAAGAGACGGCCCAGTCAAAGGAACAAACCAAATATCCTGAAGAGATACTGGATTTAATACAATTAATCAGTGACATTCACACAAGTCTCCTAAATCATCTCAAATACTTGAAAGAAAGTATGACTAAAGAAATAAAGGATATTAAGAAGGCACTGGCTGTGCATAAAGAACAATTTGAAACCCTGTAATGAAAAGTTACAGAACTTATGAGAATGAAAGACATGATGGATGAAATTGAAAATACATTAGAGGCACTTAGAAGCAGATTTTAAATGCTTAAAGACAGAATTAGAGATGTAGAAGACAGAACATCTAAACTAGAAAAGGCAGGAGAACAGGAAGAGAAGAGAATGGAAAAATATTGAACTGGGTCTCAGGAAAGTGAAAGAGATACAGTTCATTGAGTTACAGAGGTAAAAACAGCATTGTACTGGCCTAAAGACAGATTGACCAAAGGAACAAAATTGAAAACTCTGAAATAGACCCTCATATTTATAGTCAAGTGATTTTATACAAGGCTCTTAAATCCTCCCCGCTGTGCCAGAACTGTCTATTCAACAAATGATGATGGGGGAACTGGACTGCCATATCCAAAGGAAAGAAAGAGGAGCCCTATTTCACACCTTATACAAAAATTACCTCCAAACCAATCAAGAACCTAAATATAATAACAACAACCATAAAACTCCTAAAAGAAAATCTAAGAAAAGTTCTTCAAGACCTTGTGATAGGTGGTAGTTACTTAGCCTTATAACCAAAGCACAAGCCACCAAAGAAATAATAGATAAATGGGACCTCCTCAAAATTGAACACCTTTGTACCTCAAAGGACATTGTCAAAAAGGTGAAAAGGCAGCTGACTCAATGACAGAAATCATATTTGGAAATCATATATTTGATAAGGGTTTAATACCTATGGCATATAAAGAGATGATAAATCTCAACAAGAAAAAAACTATATGATTAAAAAATTGTAAAAGACTGGGAAAAATGGTTGTCCAAAGAAAAAAACACACATGGCAAAGAAACAAATGAAACAGTGTTCAACATCATTAGGGATTAAGAAAATGCATATCAAAACTACAATGAGATATAATTTCACACCTATTAGACTAGCTACTATTAAAAAGTTGGAAAAGTGTAATTGTTGGAGAGGTTGTGGAAAGATAGGAACGCTTATTCACTGTTAGTTTGAATGTAGAATGGTACAGCCACTGTGGAGGACCGTTTGGCAGTTACTAAAGACGTTGAATATAGACTTGTCATGTGGACAAGAAATACCCAGAAGAACTGAGATGAGTTACACAAATACGCGTCTGCACAGCGATATTCATAGCAGCGTTATTCATGATAGCCAAATTTGGAATCAACCCAGGTGTCCATCAACTGATAAATGGTTAAACAAATTGTGGTGTATACACACGATGGAATATTATGCCTTGGTTAAGAAGAAATGAACTCGTGAAGCATAAGACCACATGGATGACACTGGAGAACTTTATGATGAGTGAAGCAAGCTAGACACAAAAAGACAAATACTGTATGATTGTGCTATTATGAATTAAATCTATTGTGCAAACTCATGGAATTAATAATTTGAATATAGGTCACCAGAAAATAGAATGAGGGTAGAGAATGGAATGCTGATGGTTAATATGAAAATCTAAGATGCAGATATGTATATTCACTATCAAATATGTAAAAAACAAAAATATGTGTATAAAAACTGGATATATAATTCAAATTAAGCATACATATCAAGTGTAATTATACTTCTTTCAAATATTGTTTTTAAGAATTCTTAACCAATATTATCCATTCTGGGGAACTCAAATAACTTTTGAACATTTTTCCTAGAATAATGTTAATCTCCCTCTTCTACAGGATGTAGGTGATGGGTTTATGAATGTGAGCACTGTGGAGTAGAACATGGCCAGGAGAAGTTTTTGAACAGATGCTTTCTTTGCAATGAGACCTAAGAAAGAAATCATCATATAAATCACAAGCAAAATGAGAATTGCCTACAGAAAACTGCAAAACATTTTTAAATGAATTCAAAGAAGACCTAAATAAATAGGAAAGCATTTTGTGTTCATGTATTCAAAGACTAAATATTGTTAAGATTTCAATTCTACCCAAAGTGATTTACAGATTTAAAACAATCCCAAGAATCCTAATCAAACTTAAATTAACCTTCTCTACAAAAATAGAAAATTCAATCATCAAATGTATATGTTAGGGTAAGGGACACTGAAGGGGCAAAGTCAACATTAAAAAGAGCAAAGTTGGATAACTCGATTTTCCTATCTTAAAATTATTTACACCAAAAGCAACCAATGAATGGATAAACAAACTGGTGTATACACACAATGTAATATGCATTAGAAGAAAAAATGAAGTCATGAAGCATATGACAACATCGATGTACCTGGAGGACCTTGTTTTGAGTGAAGAAAGCCAGACGCACAATGACAAATATTGCATGATTGTGCTATTATGAAATAAATATATTGCATAAACTCATGGAGTTAATAATTAAAATATAGGTTACCAGAAAATAGAATAAGGGTAGAGAATGGAAAGCTGACCATTAATCTGTGCAGAATTGGTTAAAAGGTTGTTTGTAAGTCCTTAGAAATGAATGGAAATGGTGAGAGCATATCATGGTGCTTGTGACTAGCAGAGTTATTATATGGGTGTGTCAGTGGTTGAAAGGGAAAGTTTAAGGACATGCATGTTACTAGAAGGAAAACTAAAAAATGTACCATGGGACTGTATCACATAGTGAAAACTCATGTGAAAGATGGATATGGGTAATATTGCATATATAAGACTGTTTTTAAAAAATTACAAATAAATTAGAGAGATGGAAACAAAATAGCAGCTATGTATGGCAGGGTAGACATAGAGAGATTGAGAAGTGAGTTTGTCTCATTTTTGTTTATTATTATTATTGGAATAATGCTCAAAGACTGATTAAAGTGATGAGTGTACAACTATATGTTTATAGCAAATACCATTGATTATACACTTTGAGTGAGTTTGTGTTTTACTAATATGTATCAATAAAATTGGTTTGTTGAAAAGAGAGCAGCAGTAAACAAAATGGCATGGTCCTGGCACAAGGAAAGACATACAGAAAAATGGAATTGAATTGATAGGTTGGAAATAAATGTTCACATTTGGTAAACTGATTTTTGACAAGAGTGCCAACTGCATTCATTTGGGAAATATTGGTCTTTTCAACAAATGTGTGCTGGGAAAATTGGACCTCTGTTTGCAAAAGAATGAAGGTTGATCTCTACTTAATACCATACATGCAAATCAACTAAAAATTGATCAAAAACCTAATAAGAACCAGAACTATACAACTCCTAGAAGAAAATGTAAGGAAGTATCTTCAAGACATTGTGTTAGGCACACCGAAAGTACAAGCAACAGAAATACATAAATTGGACATTATTAAAATTAAAAATTTTTGCGCATCAAAGGATTTTATCATGAATGTATAATGCCAAGCTATACAATGGGAGAAAGGATTTAGAAACAACATATCAAATAAATTAATAGAATACATAATGAAATACTTCAACTTAACAACAAAAAAAGACAAACAATACAATTAAAAAATGGGCAAAAGATTTGACTAGACATATCTCCAAAGATGATTTACAAATGGCCCCAAAAAACATTAAAAAATGCTCAACATCATTAGCCTTAATGAAATGCAAGTTCAAACCACAATGAGATATGATTTCATACACCTTAAAATGGTGGCTAGTAAAAACAGAAAATAAACATAATAATATTAATAGTAATAATAATGAAATCATGCATTGCCTGTGGTAATATAAAATGATGCAGCCCCTCCGGAAGACAATTTGGTGGTTCCTCAGAAAGCCAAATATACAGTTATCATAGGATCCAGCAGTCCCACTATGAGGTATATACCCAAAGGAATTGAAAGCAGGGACTCAAACAGATATTTGTACACCAATGTTCATAGTGGCATTATTCAAAACTGTCAAAAGATGGAAGCAACCCAAATGTCCATCAACCAATGAATGGATAAATAAAATTATACACATATATGCAATGGAATATCAATCAGTCACAAAAAGTAATGAAGTCCTGATCCATTTTACAACATAGCTGAACCTTGAAGACATCACCTTGAGTAAAATAATCCAGACATAAAAGTAAAAATATTGTTTGATCACACTGACTTGAAACATTTAAGAAAAGAAGACTTCTTGAGTCAGAATCTTGAATGTGGTTTACCAGGGTCAGGGTTATGTTAGAGGATGGGAAGTTAAGCCGTAAAATGGATTGATGGAAATATTTTCATAAAGGATGATAGTGATGGTAACACAACATTGTGAGTGAATTCTAAGCACTGAAATATATATCTGAATATGATTAAAAGGGGAAATATTAGATTGTATATTTTGTAATAGAAAAAACATTTTAAATAATCCATGCAGAAAGTATAACCCTTATATAATAATACACAGCATAAACCCATGGTAAACCCTAAGGTGAACCACGGATTTTTTTTTTTATTGTTGGTAAAAATAAAAGTTTTTCACAATACATACCATTATTTTTGAAATGATATATAAATACATATGCATCTATGTGCATTTGCTTATATAAATCTTATTTTATATATATATCTATATACATATATATTTTAAAGGTGCTTAGATTACCTAATTATTACTAAGAAATTACAGGGATTCCCACATTCCCCACCTCCCACACCTCCCACAACATCCCACACCAACATCCTTCATCAGTGTGCAATATCACCCGCAATGGATATACACATCTTGGGACCTTGCCACCAAGCATAGACCACATTTCACATGATAGACCACCCTCTCTCCCACACAGTTTTGCGTGGTATATGCTGATGCAAAATGGCCTGCATCTGTCGCCGCAATGCCACTCATTCACCCCCATTGTTTTTTTGGGCTTTCTGTCTGCTCTCTGTGTCCATTCGCCTAGTGCTTTCTGTGTCTGCTTTTCTTTTCTCTTCAAGCGGCATCAGGAACTGATCCTGGGACCTCCGCTGTGGGAGAGAGGCACTCAATCGGCCAAGCCATCTCATCTCCCTGGTCTCGTGCTTCTGTCACTATCTCTCCTCTGAATATCGTTTTGTTGCATCATTTTGCTGCCTCAGCTCTCCATGTAATGGGCCGCCAGCTTTCTGTGGTGGAGGCCATGGAGTTTCATTAATAGTACAATTATAAAAATGTGCTATCATCAATTGTAACAGCTGATCTGCAACAGTGTAACATGTTGGTGATAGGATACTATGTGGAAATCCTGTATTTTATGCATGATTGTTCTGTAAACCAAAAACTTCTCTAATAAACAAAAAAAATTAACAAAAAATTCAATGACATACCGTTTCACAGCTAAATATTGTATGATATCACTGATATGAAAAAATTAGGCTAAGTCAACTCATAAAGTCAGAATCTAGTGTATAGTTTACCAGGGGACAGGGTAGGGGGTAGGGAATAGGGAGTTAAAACAAAAAATGTACAGGGTTTCTATTTGGAAGAATGGAAAGGCTTGGTAATAGATGGTTGTGAAAGAAGCACAACTTTGTGAATGAAATCAATAGCAGTTAATTATATATTAGAATGTGGTTAAAAGGGGGAAATTTTGATAATATATATGGTACTAGAATAAATTTTTTCACAAAAATCCATGAGAATGCACAGAACAGTGAACCCTAATTTAAACCATACATTATAATTGTACAATTATAAAATTGTACTTCTATAAATTGTAACAAGTGTACCACACCAATGGAAGTTTTTAATAATAAGGTGGCATATGGAATACTGTATTTTATGCATGATTTTTCTAGAAACCTACAACTTCTTTAATTAAAAAAAGAAGAAACAACAGCAGCTAAACATGTCCTTTTCCCCTGAATGTAAATAGCCAATTATAAAGGAGATACAAATTTAGGGAGGGAGAACTGATATTGCAATGCATTTTTCTTTCAGGAACAAAGTGATTATTAGATATCAAAGTCATTATTACCCAGAATGACTGTCCAATATTTCACAAAAAGACAGGAAAAATACAGTTGACAATATGGGTTTGAAATATCATATGGGAATGACTATAGTGTTTTCTATCAGGACATTACTGAGTCTAGCTTGTTTGATGAACTTGTACCGGTGGAAATTAGGAAGAAATAGAAACAAAAGAGTTTGAGCATAAATATATGTGAAATTTTCAATTATTTTCAAAGTAAATTTGGCTCTGTTTTTGGAAGGGTTCCTTATATTTTCTACTGCATTACATATTCTGATACTGCAATTGTCATGTATTACTTCTTTTTTTAAACATATCAATTTATTGATCCATATTATTAAAGCATAATTCAATGCAAAGTGTAGAATAATGGTATGTGGTATAATCACATAGTTGTGTATTCATCACTTTAATCATTATTAGGACTCTTTCATTATTCCTATAATAATAAAAACCAGGTAAACTAAAAAGAACCTCATCACCTCTTAATCTCTCTATGCTTCCCCTGCCATATATAGCTGTTATACTTTTTCCATCTCTCTAGTTTATTTGTGCTTACATTTTGTAAAAACAGTTTTATATATGCAATATTACCCATATTTGTATTTCACATGAGGTTTCACTGTGTTATATAGTCGCATGTTACATTTTTCAGCTTTCCTTCTAGTGTACTACTTTAAATGAACACGTATCTGAGAAGAAGATTGAAAGAAAAATTCTTTGATGTTTCAATCAGGATATCCAGGATAGTCAAGAGATTACTATCTTAAAAGAGCAAACATAATTACAACAGAGTTTCTGTGATAGCTTTTGTCTATTGGATGCAATTTAATTATATAACATGTTTTTATGTTATGTTCTACCAATCTGAGAGAAGTTGGTGATATAATTCCAAACTGTTTATAGAAAAGGGCTTTTTATCTTATTAACTTGGAAAGTAAAACAATAATAACAACAAAAGCAATAATAATAACAGCAATATCAATAATAACTATATTAAGATGACCCCACAAATCCGATATTCAACATTTACTGGTTTGCATTTGCAAAAGAGTTGTTACAAGAAATAGTAATCCTTTTTATTCAAGCAAAGTATCAGCTCAGTGATTAACTACTCCTTGTTAAAAAACAAATGAGTAAATTTATTTATTTTATCTATATTTCAAGGTAATGTTTTATATACATTTTTTTTCCTTCACTGATTATTGATACATCATTTCCCATTAAAAAATGAACCCATTAGAGTGAACTGGAAAGACCTACTAAGCACTCTTCCCAGAGCCCTTTTAATCTCTCTCTTCCTCAGGCTGAAGATGGTGGGGTTTGTGAAGGGTGACACCATGGTGTAGAACATGGCTGTGAGGAGGGTAGATTGTTGATTCATTTGAGATGGGGCCCAAAGAAACAAAGATTCCAGAAATGATAAATAAAATAAAAGTAGCTAATTGGGGAGAGCAGGTTGACAAGGCTTTGTTCCGGGCTTCCACGGAAAACATCTGGAGCAGAAATGAAAATATGTTAACATTTTAGGTAAATAAGATGACAAAGCAGAGTAAGACAAGGCAAGAACTTGCAGCAAGGATCACAGTCTCATAAAACTGCATGGCTGGAGACGAGATGCTCATAACTTGAGGAATGTCACAGAAATATTGATGGATCACATTGGACTCTGTGAAGGGAAGCCTGAACATGGTGTCAGTGTGGATTGCAGAATACACCAGCCCAACAGTCCATGAACCACCAATTATTTGTGTGCACAAATGTGAGGCTGTAATGACCCCATAATACAGGGCATGGAAAATAGCAACATAACAGTCACAGGACATCACCATCAGGAAATAATACTCTGTGGACGCAAATAAGATAAATAGGAAATTCTGAGCACACATTCTTTGAGAGAAATCAAATTGCTGCCTGTCAGAGAATACACAACAGATTTGGGAATAGTAATGGAGATACAACCCAAATCTATCAAGGATAAATTTCCAATAAAGAAATACATTGGAAGTGAAGACATGGGTCCATCACAATAACATCACAATAACAGTAATGGTCAGAAGATTCCCAGTCAGAGATGCCAGAAAATTCACTAAGAATAGCAGTCCTCTTAAGATTTGAAGATTCCAGGAACTTGAGAAATCCAGAAGGAGAAATTCCATAGTAATGGTGAAATTTCCCATTTCTTTTAATATGTTGATCTATCCCTGTAGTCAAAAGGATAAAGAGATAAGATGATGTTGTTAACTGAAATAGAGACAATCTAGACTTCTTCATATACAATGAAAGCTCTGACATAAATTTGTCTAATATTTATAAAGATCTAAATTTCATTCTTAAACGTAATACAATGAAAATATTAGGCTATACAGAATAATAAAATGCAAATAATATTGAAAACTACCACTATATTTTGGTCAAATTAAAATTTTGTCCATTTGCTATAAAATTTATCATACAAACCTATGAAGGAAAATGCATCAAGGTGAAAAACAACACACCTCTGAACCGAGATATGAGGTTTGTCTTCACAAACATGAATATGTCTCATAAACCTTCAGAGATTAAAGCCCATTACTGTGACCCCTCAATTTTATTCACTGAGCATACCTTAGAGAGTCATTTCTCAAAAAGGAATCTTTTCATTCTAAACCATATAAAGAAATATCTATCAAGTTTCTCTGTTAGGCTTGGTAATCTCTTTCTGGAGGTAACTGGGATATTTATACCTCTGACAATTCTCAGTGGATCCAGTAATGGCAGACTCCAGAAGAGGAGAAGGTCATCCTTCAATGCCTTGTTTTCTGTAGATATTATGAACAATCTGTGGAGGTTAATTAGATTAACAGCTTTTTAATTGACAGATAACACAGACAAGGGGTTTTGTAAACCTTGAGAAAACACAAACTCACAAAAATGATTTTAGCATTAGTGCTTGTTCAATGGCATGTTAGAGCCCTTGTACCATGATAATAGGAACAATAGCATTTAGAGAACAAGATAAAATGCTGCATAGGTACACAAATTATGAGATGAAATGAATATATTTATAAAATGTAGGAATAAGTTGAAATAAAGCAGAATCAACATTCTCACCTCACAAAAATTAGCCAAATTTACTGATAAAGTTTAGGCAATTAACTTGAAAAGTGACAACATAAAATGTAAAGGAAACTGATTATACTGGCATATGTAAGCTTTGAATCTAAATATTAGAATAGTCCCTGATGCTTTATTACTGAGGAATGAAAACAAACTTTTGAAATTCTGAACAAACATTGAAAATGTTCACCAAAAAATGATTTGAAAGACTTAGGGATAAATTTAGGAAAATATCCACAAAGTCTACATCTCAGTGATAATATCACAAAACAGCATGAACATAAGGCAAGACAGCATGAAAAGGCAAATACACTGCTTCAAAATCAGTGCTGGGGTCATTAAGGAACAGAGAAAGAAAAAGAATGTGCCTGTAAGAAGAAAACATGACACCTTGGAAAAACAATACACTAAAAAATGTTTTTATTAATGAACTTTTTAATAACCACCTTATATAAATATTAAAGGATCTTCACAACTACTGTGCACTCAGAAGTTCCTTGCTGTGATTTTGTAGCCTGGTAGAAATGGAACTGCATCTGGGGCTCTTTCAGACTCCTTCATGACTGCACTAGAGACTTTAAAGTCTTTGCTGGAGTCTCCTTGACCCAGAAAGTCTCTGCTCATGCATAACCTGATCATCTGAACATTGTTGCCTTCAATCTACAAAGTGATAGTTGGTCTATACTCACTTTGGAGGGGCTTCTTAGTCTTTGAAATTGAACTCACAGCAATAGATCATCAATAACATTTTACCTATAATTTTTTGGTTGTTTGTTTCCTAGCTTCTATATTGCTAACAAATCATAATGAAGGTTTGTATACATAAATTACCATTTTCACAATCATCACAGAGTACCCATGTAGAAGTTTGATATATTGATGAATTCCAAAATGAAATATTGGATTATGTTTGCAAACTGGTATTTTCCTCTGGGCATATTAGAGTGTATTGGATTCAGAGGTTTAACTTTTACTTGATTAAATAATGATTAATGCTTTGATTGGGCCATATCAGTAGGTTGTTACATCCCTAACCCCAGGTGGGTTGGGACTCACAGAGAAACCACACCATGGAGAAGGGAAGTTGGAGTTTCAATGCTGGAGCCTGGGGATTAAGTACACAGAGGAGCTTGGTTGTGAGGAAGGAGAGAAGGCCCCAGGAAAAGAGACAAGCTGTTTTCCTGATAGTCTACAGCTGGCCTTGTGAATAGAAGCAAGCCTGAGCCCAGAGAAAGGCAAGACCAAGGAAGAGAGGAACTCAGAAAGCCTGAACCCTTACAAACATTGGTAGCCATCTTGCTCCAACACATGGCAATAAACTTTGGTGAGGGAGGTAACTTGTACTTTATGGCTGGTAACTGCAAGCTTCTACCGCAGATAAATAACCTTTATAAAAACCAACTGATTTCTGATATTTTGCATCCTCACCCCTTTGGCTAACTAATACAACTCATTTTAACTTATAATAAAATATAATTTTATATCTTAAGTGATTGGCATGATGTCAATATATAAAGTCCGTAAAAATATTCAATTGAATTTTATATAGAATAACACTAAATATTTGAAAAAGCAGATTCATATATTAACACTTAATTTGAATGGCAAGAATGATCATACCACTATCAATGTTAAGCCAAAGAAAGCAGGTGGCAACCTAGTGATCAAATGCTTGATGGGCATGAAGAAGTTCAAGGGTGTTACAATGAGTGGGAAGCAAACATTGGAAGCTTAAAACTTCCAAGTCCAACACCAACAAGGAGACCAGAAACACATTTGCTAAACCATGCAGCCCATGTTGCATTAGGATGTATCCTTATACAGTTATCCATTTAGCAAGCTGGACATTTCACCTTGTTTCATAATTATTTACTCATTCTAACACTTTACAATTATTTAAGTTATATAAGCATCTAAGTGAGCCAATCATCACCTAATTCACCAGGATTGGCTATGTATCCTGGCAATAAATAAATGGCCCAAGTTACAATGTAATCCAACATTTTGTGAGAGCAGAAATCTCTATAATGCTCTCTTCTTCTCAAAATGCTGACATTGTAAAAAAAGTCCAGTTTGTAATATTTACCTATGCTTCTGATATAACATAAGATATGCTTCCTTTTTCAGGGAATGAGGTGGCCTAATCATCTAAATATAAGTTAATATAAGAAAGTAACTTCATAGATATTATGGATGGAAACTGTTATGACCACCTTTAAATATTCTTCATTAAAACTTAATCTTTTGAAGACAAAATTCCATTATTAGGAGGTGATCCAAGAGGATGGAGTAGGGAATGGCAGTCTGCACTCCTCCAGTAACAGTGGATGGTAGGCAGGTATAACTGGCAGTTGTGAAGCCACAGGAGGATGGAGGCAATCATAGAAGGCAGCAAGAGGAGGACCCAGTTGGTCAGGGGAGAGGGAAGCTGTGGGAGATAGGGCAGGCAAACCAGTGCCAGTTAGCTCTAAGGGACAGGAAAACCAGAGAATGATTTGGTTGAAAGACTAGTTCTCAGCCAGTTCCAAGAGTGAAGAAAGCCTCTGGATGACCAAAGGTGCATCCCAGTGACCAGAATTATCTTGGGGGGTGAGGGCGTGGAAGCTCTGGGGCAAACAAGTGTGTGGATTGGTACCGAGATGGCTCAGGTATAGAGAAGAGTAGGAAATTGGGGAGATAGGGAGGGAAGACTGGATCTTAGTCAGTTCCCAGGAAAAGAAGAGATGGGAGCCAATGCTGAAGTGGCTTCAAGGACAGGGGAAGGAGGAGCTGATCAGGGAGGCTGTCACACCCACCTGTCTTGGGAGAGAGAGGGGCTGTATCACTGAGGGGGTGGGCTGATAGGTGGGCAACAACCAGGTGAGATGGAAGCTGGAAGAGGCAGCTGGAAAGTTTCAGGCACCCAACTGGCATGGAAATGTTGGGAGCCAAAGAGTAATCCAGTAGGTTGTCAGTCACCCAGGCAGCTCCCTGGGGTAGGGGACCTGCAGGACAACAGCCACATGACTGGAACTTAGACTGAGATTATTTTTAAGTTTTTCTATTTTTTAATTTTCATTTTTTTAAAATATTTTTCTCTATATCCAGTTAGCTTACTTCTGCAGAGCAGGCTGCAGGGTGGTTGATTGGTGAGCACTGGCAGCCTAAGATAGTTGTCAGTGGCCTGAAAGGCAGACCTGTTTTCTATTTATGTCTTTACCTTTGTTTGTTTTCCTTTCTTTTTTTTTTTCATTTTCTTTATCTACTTTCAATCTTTCATTTTTCCCTTTTTCTTTTCTTTGCTTTCATTCCACCTTCTCTTTTTTGGTTTTCATTTTCTTTCTTCTCATCTTTCCAGTTTTTTTATTTTATTTTATTTTTTTTTACTTTATTTTATATTTTATTTATTTTATTTTAGTTTAGTATGTTCTTTTTTTCTCTTCCATTTAAAAATTCTTATTTCTTTTTATTTTTTATGATTTTCCATTCATTACTTATCTTTTACCAGGATTTTTATGGTTCCTTTTCCATCTTTTTAATATTATCAGTTTACTCTTTTTTCCTTTTTTATGAACTTAGAATTCATTGGGGGAACATGCATGGACAACTACAAAGATGTAGTATAAGTGGAATCAAGTAATAAAGATTATTTTTAAATCAAAGCAAAATGAAACAATATCCTAACTAGAAAGAGAAGCTAGCCAATGGAATAAGCCCCTCAAGGCAAACAGATGCCTATACACCAGCAAAAATGACAGGCCATACTAAGAAAAAGGAAGACATGGCCATATTTAATGAACAAACTCAAAAGAAGGAGGATGTACAGAATGTGAAACAACTAATCAAGGATTTCTAAATAAACATCACTAATCAACTTAATGAAGTTAAGAAGAGTTAAATGATATTAAGGAGACATTGGGTGAACATACAGAAGAAATTAAAAAATATCCATTAAATACCAAATCTGATTGGGATAGAAGGCACAATGCAAGAAATTAAAAATACTCTGGAAGCACATATCAGAAGATTTAAACAGGCAGAGGAAAGAATTAGTGATGGTGATGATAGAACATCTGAAATCACACAGAGAGTAGAACAGATAGATTAAAAAGTCAACAGGAATTCAGGGAATTGAATAACAAAATGAAACACAAAACCATATGCATTATAGGCAACCCAGAAAAAGAAGAGAAAGGAAAAGGGGCAGTAGGAGTGTTGGAGAAAATAATGGCCTAAAGTTTCCCAACTCTTATAATGGACATGTATGCCCATGTCCAGAAAGTGCAGTACAATTTAAACAGAATAAATCCTAACAGGCCTACCCCAAGACACATACTTATCAGATTGTCAAATGTTCAAGACAAAGAGAGAATCATGAAAAGAGCAAGAAACTCACCTTAGACACAGGGAAGCAAGTAGGTTGCAAGTGAAAAGCTGGAAAACAATTTTATACACAAACAATAAAAAGGAGTGGTAGTAGCTATATTAATATCAGGCAAAATAGATTTTAAATGAAAAACTTCTATAGTAAGAAACAAAGAACATTATATATATACTTTTTAAATGTAATCTCTCAAGAAAGAAAAATCATAAATAATTATGCACCTAACCAGCATGTCCCAAAATACATGAGGGAACCACTGGCAAAACTAAGGGAGGAAATAGATGCCTCTACAATCATAGTGGTGTACTTTAATACATCATTATCAACATTAAACAGAACATCTTGACAGAGGGTTAATAAAGAAACAGAGAAATTGAATAATACATTGGCAGAATTAGTCTAATGCACATATCAAGAATATTACACTCCCAAACAGCAGGATATCCATTCTTCTTGAATGCACTCAATCATTCTTCAGGATAGACCACATGCTAGGTCACAGAACAAGTCTCAAAATATTTAGAAAGTTTGATATTATAAAAGTAATTTCTCTGATAAACATGGAATGAAGCTGGAAATCAATAAAGGGCAGAGAACCAGAAAAGGCACAAATATATGGAAGTTAAGCAACACACTCTCAATCAATCGGTGGGTCAAGGAGAAAACTGCAAAAGAAATCAGTAATTACCTCAAAATGCATGAAAATGAGAAAACAACATATCAAAGTATATGGGATGTAAATAAAGCAGTGTTGAGAGGGAAATTTATAGTAAATGAGAAAGAGCTAAAGTCCAAGACATAACTCCAAATCTAGAGAAACTAGAAGAAGAAAAACTAATCCCAAAGCAAGCAGAAGGAAGGAAATAACAAGGATTAATGCAAAACTAAAAGAAACTGAGAATAAAAATGTAGAAAAAATTAGTAAAACTAAAATCTGTTTCTTTGAGAAGATTAGTAAAATTGACAAACCCATAGCTAGAATAACAAAGAAAAAATACAGAGAAGATGCAATAAATTAAAAAAAAAATGAGAGAGGAGGCATCACCACTGATCCCACAGAATTAAAGAATATCAAAAGAGGATATTTTAAAAAATTGTATGCCATCAAGATGGATGAGTTAGATGAAATGTTCAAATTCTAGAAAAACATAAGCAACCTACTTTGAAAAAAGAAGTAATACAAGAACCCAACAGAACAATCATATATAGTGAGATTGAATTAGTCATCAAAGTCCTCCTTACCAAGGAAAACTGAGGACCATATGGCTTCCAGGTGAATTCTACCAATCATTACAAAAAGAACTAATGCCAATCCTGTCAAAATCTTCCAAAAAATTAAAGAGAAGGGATCATTACCTAATTCATTTTTTTTTAATGCAAACTTCACCCTAATACCAAAGCCACAAGATAATGGAGCAATGTATGGGGAGGGGTGCACCTGAGGCATGCCTCTAATGCATATGAATATGTTCAAATGTCCATGGGGGGTGGCTCAGTGGGTGGAGACCCACACAATAACCAAAAGAACATTTAATTCCCATCCTGAGAAATTCTGCTACATTCTATAATAGATGGCAATAATCTCCTCAGTACAAGTGCAGTGCGTATTGAAGATAGATCATTATGACAGGCCCTTGATATTGATGATTGTGTTTATGAACCTTTTCTTGTGAAATTAAAACTTAGCCTAGTGTTATATATTGCCTAAGAGTTGCCTCCTGAAAACCTCCTTGTTGCTCAGATGTGACTTCTCTCAAAGCCAAACTCAGAATATAAACACACTAGCTTTCCCCCGCCGTGGGACATGACTATCAGGGATGAGTCTCCCTGGAACTGATGGATTATTACCA
>JAQZBX010034008.1:0-12655 GCA_029593785.1 Cabassous unicinctus
CCTCGGCTGCCCGCCCTGCTGAATGCTGACCGCTGCCTCTGCCGGCCTGGGCTCCTCGGCTGCCCGCCCTGCTGAATGCTGACCGCTGCCTCTGCCGGCCTGGGCTCCTCGGCTGCCCGCCCTGCTGAATGCTGACCGCTGCCTCTGCCGGCCTGGGCTCCTCGGCTGCCCGCCCTGCTGAATGCTGACCGCTGCCTCTGCCGGCCTGGGGCCCTCGGTGGCCCCCAGGATAGCTCCTCCCTGCGGGATCCCTGGTCCCTTTTCAAAGTGCTGGTGTTGGGAGAAGACCTAGACCAGAAAGTCCTCCCTGGGAGTGGATGGAAATAGAGACGGAACAAGCCTGCCCGTGAGATGATCATTCTTCAAGCTCAGCAGCAGGTCCACGGGGGTTCTTTTTACACAATTCTCTTCACTTTTGTACTATTATGTACCTGAAATTTCCCATAAGAGTAATTTATAAAGCATCCTCCTCGGGGCACACTGAGGTCTCTGGCCTCGTCAGCGTCCCCATGCTTCTACCGGACCATTCGCCTTGCTCCAGGATAAGCTCACAGTCCACACACAGAGAGGCCCTGCAGCAGCCACAGCAACCATGCCGCTGTTAATAGCAAATGTTTACTGAGCATTTATTACGCGTCAGGCATGGTTCTAAGAGCTCTACACCAATTAATTAATTTAACCCTCATAAGACTCCTAACGAGTAGGCATTATTATTATCCCCATTTTACAGGTGATGAAACCAAGGCTCAGAGAGGTTATCCAAGAGCGAATACCATTAAGTGATGAAGGCAGGATTCGCAAAATCTGGGCCCCAAACCCTCTGTCTTCCACCCTCGGGGGTTGCTGAGGCTGGCAGAGTCGGAGCCGGCCCTGGCGCGCGTGGGGACGGACCCCTGCCCTGAGGGTCCTCTTCTGGGTCGTAAGCACTGAGATCACGTCACGTCCACCTCGACGGGAGACGCCTGCCAAGGGGCTCTTCTGGCCAGTTTCCGATGGCAACGCCACGGAAAGGAAAAGGAGGTCTGCAACGGGCAGGCCCGGGACTCGGCCCATTCGTGCCACTTCTGGAAACTGAGGCAAGCGGCTAGGCGGAGGCCCACGTTCCAAACGGTGAAACGCACCTCGGAGTCCACGCCAGGCCGCTGGGGACGCACGCGGCGCTGCCTTCCGCCTGCCCGCCCCCCTTTCCTTCGCACCCCTGGCTCGGCCCCGCCCTGTGAACTCCCCAGCCTGCACGTCCCCTCTGGGGCCAGGTGTGTGTACCCTGTCACAGTCCCCCTCGGAGGGACACACGCAGGGGTGACAGCCACAGGGCTCCTGGGATCAGGCTCGGGCCATTTGGCCGGGGGATCTGAGGTCCTAGATGTCTGCGGTACAATCTAGAAGGCGGGGGCAGGTCCTGGGCAAAGACTCGAGAATTCTTGCCCTGCGGGGAGGGGGAGAGGGGCCCGGGTCTAAAGGCACAACTGGCCTGACATGTAAATTCTGCCACTCTCGGGAAATGTGGCTGCACTCCCAGTCAGTGACACCGCCCGAAGATGCGGTGGAGCCCTTCTGTCCCTTCACCCACCCCTACAGCACGTACTGAGCCACGAATTCACATTCCTAAAATAAATTCTGTAATTATGATCACCACCTACAATGGCGTTGTGTTTTTTGGGTTAAAGGTTATTAGCTGATTAAACATAAAACGTTAAAATAATACATCACAATTTCTGGAAGAACATTTTGACTTTTCGTCTTTAATATCCTAGGTGTCTCAAAACCTACTGTAAGTGCCCTGCAGGCTTTTGACATTGGTCTCCAAATGCCTTTCAGGAAGGAATGTCTAGGGCACACGCCAGGGGCTGGGGACCAAGGAAGCCACCGCAGAGGCCCCAGAAAGGGGTGAGAGCTGCAGAGGCAGATCAAAAAAAAAGCCGTACCCCAAATGGGTTGCATTAGCTGGCACTTTCCCAGCATTTAAGTCATCCTGCCTCCCAATTTCCCAGCGGACGGCTGATCGCTGGCCATGTCTGCCAGGGAGGAGACAGAGAGAGAAAGCAGACGCAGGAGCAGGGGCACAGAAGCAAGGAGAGGATTCTCGATTCCCATTCTGCGGCGCACCAGACTTCCCAGAATGGCCGGTGACGAATGGGGTTAGTAAACGAACCTCAGAGTCAGAAATGGGCTTCCGGAAGGCAGCAGTGGCTGCTCAGGCTGACTGTGCCTTGCTCACTAAGTGCCGGGGCCTGTGATGGTATCTCCACGGGGGCAGGGGAACCAGGATGGATGCCCCTGCCCACCCCAGCTTTGCACGTGTACCCATGGAAGGGAACCCAGAAACCATCCTGGAGGGAGGGAGCTGACGGGTGGGGAGGGGCGTGACCAGGCTGGACTGCCCAGATCTTCTGTGCCTCAAAGAAAGTCTCTGGAGAAAGGAACTGCTGGTGGGAGAAGCGGGTGGTATGGTGACAGGGCAGCCTCTGTGCTCTCTCTAGTTAGCTCCTGTCTGGCTGTAGCTGTGAAAGCTGGGATGAAACAGGCCACAGCACCCAGCCTGGATGGAGATGGCGAGAGGAGAGATGATCCTAAGAGGAGATAACTGAAGGAGCAAAGCTCTGAAATAGGCAGGTGTGAGGATGGAGTCTGGAGCCCAGGCAGAGGCGCTGAACTTGGCGCCTCCTACTTTAACAGGTAAGAGGCAATCAGCCTGGTGCAGCTGGGGTGACTGCTCCCCAGGGGACATGTCTCTGGAGACATTTTTTGATTGTCATGACTGGGGAGCGGGTAGGTGCTGTTGGCCTCTGGTGGGTAGAGGCCAGAGAAGCTGCTAAACATCCTACAATGCACTGACGGTCCCCCCACAACAAAAACTTACCTGGCCCAACTAGCAAGAGGGCCTCATCTTAGGGGCTGGGGCCCTGCCAGCAGCAGGCCTGTGTCTGAACCCCGTGATGCTGACAGAGATGGCTGGGGAAGCCAGTGGGAAGGGGGGTGGCTAGAGAGCCGCCTCTGGAAAACTGCCTTTGGTTTTCCTCCCGGGAGGCCTGCTGGAGTGGCGGTGGTGAGGGGCCCAGGGGTGGGCTGAGGAGGCACGGGGAGGAAGGCTGGCCCCAGGCAGGGAAGGCAACGTGCCGGTGGCCAGCCCCTCTGGCAGACGGGAAAGTGTCAGTCTGCGCCCAGGCTTTGGGGAAGAGCTTTTCTCTTCAACTCAGTTATCCAGGGCTCCCAGCTGCCGGCTGCTCGCACGTGCATTTCTCAAGCCAGTAGCCTAAACTGCTGGGGGTACAGGTAGAAGACCACATTAAAAAAAAAAAGGTTTTATGATATTCCTTTCAATAAATTGTGATAGAAACTAGATGGGTGGCCCTGTCTCCTTGCGTTTCACAAACATTTTTCTAGAGACTCCAATAAGGCTAAGAGGAAACTTGTTAACCTGGAGACCTCTTGTTTCACATATTTACAGATTGATGCTGTAATTCTCTCACTTCACCAAAGACATCCGTTTGCTGCTATCTTTGATACACAGAATTTAAATTGTGCTCCAGAGGCTGAAAAGGCAGCTATGGTGGGGAAGTGAGGAGGGGGCTGGGGTGAGCAGAGGAGGCAGAGGCGGCAGAGGGCAGCCAGGTCTGGTGGTCTCCTTCATCAGGGAGGGGCTCAGGCCTCCTGCACAGGGGCTGGCCGCTGGGGCCAGAACCCAGAGCTCCGCACTGCTTTCTGCTGTCCCCTGACTCCAGATACCTAATGAAGGGATTGGATGGGTATCACCTGGCCCCAGAGGCGGTGACCAAGCTGGGACGTGCAGGCTGGGGAGTTCACGGGTGGGGCCTAGCCAGGGGTGTGAAGGAAAGGGGGGCAGGCACAGGCTGGAAGGCAGTGCCGCGTGTGTCCCCAGTGGCCTGGCGTGGACTGGATGATTTCAACAGACAAAGAACTAAGAGAAATCAGGAACACAATATCTGATGAACTCAAAGAAAGTATCAATAGACTGATGGAAATTACAAAAAGGAACCAAACAGAGCTGAAGACCACAGGACTGGGAATTAAAAATTGCTTTGCGCAGTTCAACAGCAGATTAGAGCTGGCAGAAGAAAGAACCAGTGAACTTGGCAGTTAACATCATCCGGTCTGAGGAGCAGAAAGAGGAAAGAGAAGAAAAGTGAGCAGAGCCCAAGGAACCTGTGGGGCACCATCAGGCACACCAACAGATACTTGTGGGAGTCCTACAAGGAAAGGAACAAGAGAAAGGGGCACAGAGAATATTCACAGAAATAATGGCTGAAAATTGTCCCCCATTTAACGAAAGGCATGAATATACACATCCAAGATGCTCAACAAACTCCAAACAGGATAAACCCAAATGGACCCACACCATGGCTTCTTATAATCTGTCAAATGCCAAAGATAAAGAGATAATTTTGAAAGCCACAAGAGAGAAGCAAAGCATCACATACAAGGAAGCCTCAATGAGATAAGGGCTGATTTCTCATCAGAAACCATGCAGGCTCGAAGGCAGTAGGCAGAATATTTAAAATGCTGAAAGCAAAATATTGCCAGCCAAGAACACTGTATGTGGCAAAACGGTCTTTCAAAAATGAGGGCGAAATTACAACATTCCCAGATAAACAAAAGCCGAGAGACTCTACAAGAAATGCTAAAGGGAGTTCTGCATGTTGAAAGGAAAGGACACAAGAAATTCACTGAAGCCACATGAAGAAATAAAGATCTCTGGAAAAGATAATGGCATGGGTAAAGGTAAATACTAGTACTATCTTATTTTTGACTTGAAACTCCCTATTTATATAAAAGGCAAATGCATAAAATGTAATGCTAAATCAATGGTTTTGGACTCATAATGCATAAATATGTAAGTTGGGACAAGAACTACATAAAGGTGGGAGGTTGGAGGCGTATGGGAACATAGCTTATGTATGCTATTGAAATTAAGTTGGTATCAAAGCAAATGAGAGTGTTATAGATTTCATATGTGAAATTAATTCAGCTCCATGGTAACCACAAAGAAAATATCAGAGCATATGCAAACTCATAGAGACAGAAAGTAGAGTACAGGTTACCAGAGGCGGGGGGATGGGCCAATGGGGAGCTCATGCAAAATGAGCGTAGGGTTTCTGTTTGGGGTGAAGGAAAAGTTCTAGTAATGGATGGAGGTGAGGGTACTGTAACATTGTGAATACAATTAATCCCACTGAATGGTCTGCAGGCGGGGCTGGGATGGTAAGATTTATGTTGTACACGTTTCCACAATTTATAAAAAAGAAATTAAGAGAAACCAAAGAGATAATGACAATTAAATGCAACACATGATACTGGATGGGATCTAAGAATGGAGGAAAAAAGGCTCAAAAGGACATTATTGGGGCATAAGGGAAAACTGGAGTGTAGACTGAAAGCTTTATATCAACATCAAATTTCTTGAACTTGATAATTGCACTTCAGGTGATTACATAAGTGAATATCCTTGTTTGTAGAAATGTAAATTCAAGTTATATATTCAAGGAGTATGACATGTGCAAACTGTTCTCAAAGGTTCAGAAGATAGACAAGACAGACAGAATGATATGGCAAAGGTAGCAAAATGTTAAAATTGGTGGCTCTGGGTATCTGGGAGGAGTATGCGTTCTCTGAATGGGGTTTGTATTATTTTTGCAACTGTCCTGTAAGTTTGAAATTATGTCAAAATAGAAAGTAAAAAAAAGGAATTCAGGATGAATGAAGATGCAGAATTTGTGAGTCAATGGAACAGAGGAGATTGCCAAAGCTGCAAGCGTGAAAAAAATTCCCAAGAAACAGTTTCTAGAAAAAAGAACAGTGAACTGAGAACCTTGGTGAATACGGGCCCTGAGGGCCTGGAGGTGGGAGAGGAGCCAGCAAAGAAGACAGACACGGAGAGAAGAGGACTGTGGGAGAAACCAGAGCACGCGGTGCCGCGGTGGCCGCGCTAAGGCGTTCAGCACCGCTGAGTGTTACAGGCATGCTGGCCGGGTGGTGACCTTTAAAAGAGAAGCTCCACCCCCGAGGGGAGAGCGCTGCCCCGCTCAAGCCAGAGGGGGTACGAGTGAGGTAAGGCACATGTCGACCTTTCCGGAAGGCGATCCAGTGGCTCTCCGGGCTTGGGGAAAGGTGGGAGGCAGCAGAGATGGAGCCGCCAGAGGCCAGAGGAGGGGAAGACAGGGATGAACGAGGGCACTGCCCAGAGATGGGGCAGGTTTTACCAGTTAAATCTGCGGAGACGTGCATCCCAGGCATTGCATCCCGGGGGCTGCAGTGCCAGCAGCCTGCTTTTCTCTGCTTTCAGCTCATGCTTGCGAGGTGGCTATGACACCCGCCCTGCACGACCCAGCCCACGCTTACTGCTAATTTAAGGGTCATTTCCCCATAGGCATGGCACTGCCTCTTATGCATCTTTCTGAGAAATGCTCTGCGTTTGGAAACCTGGGTGGTAAGCACACTGGTAGAGTGAGAGGAGCCCCATGTAGGCTCTGCAGCTTGGCTCTGGGTGTAAGTGGGTGCTTGAGGTCATGTACAGCCGGTCAGCGGGGCTGAGTAGTGGAGCCCCCTCCTTCAGGTGTCCCCAGCCAGTTTCTTTACCTGAGAATCTATTTCCTCGCCATTGATCTTGGCACAGGGCAGTAATTTGGGGTTGGATTGCCCTAGGTTTGGCAGCTTTTGAGAATCCAGGCACTTCCGCTTCTGTCGGATATTGCCCTTCTGGATGGAGGAATCACTGGGGACTCTAGAGGAAAGCCACAAGGAGACATGAGAATCCAGTGCTCTCTGGACCAGTCACCTCGCAGCTGGAGAGGTCGGGGCTCACCCTGGGCTGTGTTATAACAGTTTGTACTGCTGGAAGAAAGGAAGAAGCCACTTTGAACAAAGTAGCAAGGAAGGACCCATGAGTTAAAGGGGTAGCTCGGACCTCCGGGGTGGAGCCAGGGTCCGTGTGTCCATGCCCTCGGCTCATAACCTGGGGCTCAACCCACAACAGCTGAGGAGTACTGTTACTAGCTAACCTAAATCCCTCATGCTATTGGTTAAATATAATTTCCTTTCTGGTTTCAGGCCTAAAGGGACCCAAGTGGTCTTCCCAGATCTTCACACCCTTAAAGCCCTCGAGTTGACCCCCTTCCTTCTCTTCTACAGACAAGTCAGCTGAGGGCCCCTCCCTGCCGCCAGGGAAGGATCAGCCAGGTAGGGAGGTTACCTGAGCTCTGGATAGACATTCTCCAGGTACCACTTGAAGTTCTCACACTGCAGGTGTGTCTTCAGTGCCAGTCTGCTCTCGATGCTGGGGGTGGGGGCAAAAGGACAAAAAACAGCTGTGTCAGCGGCGGTACCAGCAAGTGGGGGGCACAGCCTGTGTCTGCGCTTTGCACCCACGCCTCTCCGGAAGGTGCCAGAGAAATTAACCATGAAGAGGTTTCTAGAGCTCCAGACAGAGTGCAGGCAACACTTAGCAACATTTCACAGTGCTGTAACGACACCGAGGACTTGTGCCTTTACCTTAAAATGCAATTTGGGGGTGTTTTTCTTTTTCATTAAAAACAAAGGCTGCAAGAACGTTCGGCGTGTTTGTTAATAATTCACCTCTGGGCTTCTGGGTCTGCTAAAATCTCTCTTTGGATTCTGCAGTTAATATACCACTGCACCACCCCAGCCTCAAAGAACCCTCTTTGGCTGGTTCTGGGGCCTAGTCAGGTATCTGTTTATTAAGTCTTATTATGAGCCTACCTCGTGCCAGGCATGGTGCCTAACATGTAGGATGATGGGGAGCTTTCAAACAACAGAAAAAAATAAAACAAAACAGAGAAATAAGCCATCCCTGACCCTGTGGACATGGGCTGGGCACACGGGGGCAGGGGAAGCACCTCCGAGGTGTCCCCTGGCCTGCTGGGTCGGTGATGGTCCAGGGGGTAATGGTGAGGCTGGCATCTGGAAGGAAGAGTGGACAACCCAGAAAGTGCATGAGGCAGGGGCTCCTGCTACAGGCGGGAAGAGGAACAAAGAGAGCTCAGGGCATGTGAAGAAATGAAAGGAGTTCTACTGGCTGGAGCAGGAGTGCGGGACCTTAAAGCAGGTGTCCACGCACACGTTTGTGGGGAAGGAAGAGGTGGGTGGGATGAGAGGTGAAGACACACCACAAAGGCACTGAGCCGTCTGCACTTGAAAGGCAAGGGGCCGCAGTTGGTGGGCTCCAAGCAGAGTGGCATGGTGCTGGTGGCGCTTTAAGAGCTTGCTACTGGTGGTCCAGTGGAGCAGGGGTAGGGCTGGGGACGGGGGAGCAGTTAGGAGGCTGGTGCAGAAACCCAGGGAAGGCGGGGATGGGGGTGGAGAGAAGCGGTAGGTTCAGAGCCCTCCACTTCCCACCACCTGTATCCACTCAACTTCCAAGCACACCCTGTCCTTCCTGGACAGCCCCACAGATATGGCTCTGCATCCCTCTCCGGACTCACCTCTTTCCAAATCCCCTTCCTCACTTTACCTTGCCCCCCAAGCTGGGCCAGGAGCTCTCAAGTAACCAGGGCTTCTTACAGAACACTAGCCACATTTGACATTTAAGGAATTATACCTAAAAGCAAGTGTTACAGCCTGCCATCAATGTCAATTTTTAAAATATGCCAAATGTCAGTGTTTAGCAAGATGAGGCAGTATCACCAGGACCGGGGGACTGGATACAGAGGAGAGGGAGGGGTCAGTTGCCACACAGATTTCTGACATGTGCTGCCCCGTGTAAGGAGGACTGTCTGTGAGACAGGAATTCAAGACAAGGAGCTAGTTTAGGTGCAAACCTGACGAGCCTGAGACGGGAGGAAAAGGCAGAAAGTCAAGTTCACTCACGGTGGAAGAAACATTGCCAGGGGACAATGGGGCAAACGACATGAGGACGACATCTTTTAAGCGCTGCCTTTGAGACAGAGTGGACTCCCAGCTGGCGAGGGCAAGGGCTGAAGACAGGGTGGATGGGCAGGGCCAGAGCAGGGAGGCCGATGGCCTGTCAGTTCTCCTGAGGAAGGATGGCTGCCTCGGGAAGATTCGGAGTGAAAACTGGAGAGAGGGGATGAATCTATGATTTCGGAGGTGGAAGTCATTTGGGCTGGTTCTGATTTAATCCTCCTGGCCAGGGACGGGCTCAACCTTTGAGGTTCAGGCTGCAGAAAAGTCCATTTGCTCAACAGCTTTTGGACTGGGGTGTGACTCGTTGTTAGGTGCCCCCCCAAAAAGGCAGATGATAATGTAAGTGAAGTTGTTATTTTTCTCCCCTCAAGTCAGCACTGGGTTCAGGAATGCAATGCCATATAGTTTTGCAATCAGGTAGGTGTGGTTTTGAGCCTCCACCCTCCTCTTTTGGTGGTGGGATCCAGGGCAAGTCGCTTGACCTGTATGAGCCTCAGTCTCCTTGTCTGTTAAAGGGGGCTAATCCAGCCCACTTAGCAGCACGTGGGGAGCTTTACCGAGATAACCTAGGTAGTGGCACCCGGCACCTAGCAAACAGCCCTTTTCCTTTTCTCTTCTACTCCCGCGAAGCTGGAGCCTTGCTGGGGGGACGTCTGTATGCCGACTGTTCCCCTGAGGAGGAAGGAGTATTGAGGCCTGGGTGGCTGAGAACTGGGGGGCCGTAAGCCATCGAGGCCAGCATGCTGCCACTGTGGACAAGGCCGGACAGAGCAGCTCACTGCAGAAGGCAGAGCTCAGTCTACCCACTGAGGCACTGGCAGACAATCATGTCCTAAGAGCTGCTGAGGCCCAGCACACCCAGGACTGGACTGGCCAGAACCTGGTGAGGTCTCGAGCCTGTGAGCCGGGCTCTCCCTGACCGTCCACACTCCTCACTCACCTTCCAAAGGGCTTTTCCAGGGCAAAGGGCCGGGCGGCGTAATAGTACTGCTTGTATTCATCCATCCACACTTCAGCTGTCCGCTTAGTGTTCCTGGGGAGACAAGGGGTGTCAGGAAGGGGCTACCAGGACTTTAGTAGTCAGACAAACGCTTCCCCAAAAGGTACAGACCAGACGCATCACTTCAGAAATGGAACTTCGGCGGTCTTGAAAAACTAGAGAGAAAAGCGCCAGGAGGACCTGGCATGTCCCTTTGGTGCCAGAAAAGAGTCAAAAGGCTAGCACTGTGCTGAGTACCTTGCCTCTCGCTCCCAGACTCTCCAAGGGTAAAGTTAATCACACATAAGCTCTCCACGAAGCCATGCAATTGGCCTGGTTCCAGTGTCAAGAATTAAGTAATCGAGCCAGATCTTTCAGGCGTGCTGTCAACATGCTTTAGTTTTTTAAAATCAGGTATTTGCTCTGAGTCTGGCCCCAAAGGACACAGAAAAAGAGGTGGACAGAGACAGACACTGAGGATGTCATCACTGAGTTGTCAGAGATGTAAGAACACAGGAAAAGTAGAGAGAAAGATAGTGGCAAACAATCAGATGCCACAAGCAGATGGCCGGTGGCCCGACCTGGGGTCTAATCACAGAGGGTGGTCCTCCAGATCCTGGAGCTCTGCTTTGGAGCACCTGCGAGAGGAGCAGGCATGCCCTTTGAGGCTGTGGGGCCTGCAATGACAGGCCCAGGCAGCCCAGCTCGCAGGGCACTGAGCGATGCTGCCGGCGCCCCCACCGGCACTGCCCACCAGCCTCAGCGTCTCCAAACTGGAAGCTGCTGAGGAGGCATCTGTGTCCCATTTCTGGAACCACTGAACTGGCACACGGGACGCCCAGTGGCCAGGGCTCAGTCTCAAGGACAATGTGGGGAGCCCCCAGTTCTGCGCTTTGTTAGCAGGCTGGCCCAGCCACGCCACTTGCCCACACCATGTGTCTCCAGCTCCCCTGCCTTTCTGAAAACTCGAGAGCTGAGGCTGCCCTCTCTTTGCTTCCCGGCTCCTTCCTGGCCTACAGATTTTCCCATTGCCCCTCCCTGGCCTGCTCTGTTTTTGCAAAAGGTGGTGTTAATTTTCTCACAGCTCAAATCTCTGCTTCTCCAACACTGCTGTGGAGGGAGGTGACCTGGACCCATTCACTTGTGTGGAAAACCCAGGCAGGAGGGATACAGAAAAGAATGGCACCTCAAAGAAAGAAAAACACAAAAACGGGTGCTGGGCTCCCCCTTTCCAAATGGGCCAAATGATGGACAAAAGGAAGAAGGGGGAACAAGTGGGTGAGTGAAGCTGTCAGATGATGGGACATGAGGATTATGGAAACAAGAAGCTCAAGGAAAAAATGAAAATAAGGGAAGGGCGCTGCGTGTGAGTTGGTTTTAAGAGAGGAGAAAGAGTGAAAGAGAAGCTGAGGAAAGGGGCACGTAGGACGGGAAGGAGCGGCGAGTAGGGGGCGGGAGCCCCTGGAGTCTGTGTACCATGCCCCGGGCAGGAGACCCCGGCCTGGACCTTCCCTGCGAATTGACGCGTCCCTGGAGCGGGCACGGAAGTTGTGTCCACGTGCGCCTCCTCACTCCCCGCACCTCCCCAAGGCCCTTCCTCTCGTGACCCAGTCTGAAGAAGGGAGCAGTAGATCTTCTGGAACTCAGGGGCAAAAACGGCCGCCCCCCAACAACCCAAAATACCAACCGAGGGCCCAGAGCCCTTTTGCTGACCAGTGACCCGAAGGCTCTGAGGCCATTTGTGCCTGCTCAAGTCCCAGGGACGTCAATGGATGGAAAACACCCGCGGGTTCCTCCAGCTCGGAGGCTGGACGTGGCAGGCCAGGGGCCCGCCGCTGAGGCTCCTGTGCACTCAGGACTCGCAGGCCACCTAACCGAGGACCAGGGCCGCCCGCCGCTCATCACCAGGCCACTGCCGCCTCTGCTCCTGCCTACGCCAGCGCCCCTGGGACGCCCACTTACTTGATATATGTGTTGCTGTTGCCATCAGGGAAATCATACGGGTGCTTCTTCCGGAAGACATGCCCCACTCGGCTGCAGGGGATGATCTCCAGGCTGCCTCTGCACATCCACACCCTGAAGGAGATTTCTGCAAGACAACCACAGCCCTCCTCTTACCACTCTGCCTGCCCTGGCCGGGCGAGGACACGGAGCAGGGGACGGCAGCTCAGAGGCCTGGAGCCCACGGTGGGGAATCCCGGGCTGGAAGCTGGCGGCATAGTGGTCAAGGGCAGACTGGCCCGACTGTGTGACCCGCTGGCTGGGCAGACTCAGCCTCCCCATCCGTAAACGGGGACAACAATCCTACCATCTCAGAGGGTGACATGAAGTGATCTATGCCTGCCCTGTCCCCTCCCCACACTGAGGGACATGCTAGGCCTGGAGCACATCCAGGGACCTGGAGGGTGGGGCCTCGGCAGGACATCTCGGCCTTAGGAGGAGAAGCCAGGGGGCGCAGGAGCGTGAGCAGATGGAAGCACACAGTGTGACGGCACAGCAGACCTGCTCTGAGTGACCCCGAAGGGCTGGAACCAGGACCAAGGGGAAAGACATTACAGAGGGACGTGACTGTCATGAGAAGACGTGCACTTCCCGTTCAGGCCAGGCCAGGACGCAAGAAAGGACCAAATCCCCGGAAGGCGCCGGAACCAGGGTGCACACATACTCCTTCCAACGCAGAGCCTGCCGTTCTACGACGCTGTCAGGGCCCCTGAACCACAGCCCGGGAGGAGGTCTGCGCCGTCACGAGAGCCGAGAGCCGCTGCAGAAAGGCTCCCG
>JAQZBX010034008.1:12755-25278 GCA_029593785.1 Cabassous unicinctus
GCCCAGAGAGGGCGTGGGGTGGGGTGGGGTGGGGAGGGATAGCAGAGGCAGCGTTTCTCCCCAGGGACTGCTCTAGGCAGGCATGACGTGGTGGCTCTGCCTTGAAAAAGGCAGCAGAGGCAAAACAGGGGGGGGGGGCGGGTGGTGGTGGCGGGAGGGCCATGGCTCTGCTCCCGCGGGGAGGCAGATTTTATCACCGACATTGTTCAGAATTGCTGGTGTGTGGTGATGATAAAATGTAGACCCACCGCGTCGGACCGTTTTATTATTGCTTTTAAATTCTCTGCAGGCAGTGCACCTCTGTCCTGACTGCTCCCCCACGCCCCACTTGGCATGCTGGAAGCAAAGCCTGGCTTCCGATCTGCGGGAGCTCCTGCCCTCGCCTGGGCTGAAACCCAGCTCAGGTATGGGGAGGACGGGGCCGGCTTGTGAGATAGCCACTGTGGCTGCCCGTGGGAGAGGCTCTGTGGGAGCAGGCGAGGAGTTCACAGGGGAACGAGGACGGGGTTCCAGAGCCTGCTCCCACGCACATGCCCTGGCCACCTGGGCCGCCCTGCCTCACCGTTTCTCCACAGGTCCTGTCCTCCAGCTGTCCCTGCCACTTCCCTCCATCCCAACTCGCCAAAGCAGAAGCTTGGCTCAAAGTCTTCACTGTTTGTCACTGGCTCCCACTCACGTGTCCTCAGACACCCCACTTCCCTGGCCCCTCCTGCTTCCTTCCATGTGTCCCCAGAAGGGCCGCTGAACTGCGGGCAAGACGTTGTCGACACCAACCCCACCGCTGTCGCCTCCTCCACGGCCGCCCCGTGACGGGGCTCAGGCTCATCCCCAGGAAGCTTGAGCTTTCCTCGGCGCGAGAACGTGTACTCTAGGATGAAGAAAGGACGTCTCAGGATTGCTACTGAATGATGGCAAGAACGTGGTGGCGGGTGGGGGCAAGAGGCAGCAAGAGCTTGGATTCTGGGGTCGGTAGACCCGATCCTACAGGGATCCTGGGGAAACCCGCTTAACCTCGCAAAGGCTTGCTTTCTTCACGCCGAATGTGGATCATCTCTCAGGATCAAATGAAGTAGGATTTTGAGAATAACTGTGTACTTTAAAGGTCAGACTCACTCACTACGAGCCGTCCCTCCGAAGCCAGTCTCTTTAAGACATGGGTATCCATGTGTTGCCCCACCCCGTGCCCATTTCTGCTTTCCTAGATGACTCACAGCTTGCTCCCCTATGCCCATCTCCTGCCACGGGAGACCCTTGGCATTCGTGGACTTAATATCTGAGAGTCTGAGTCTCCACAAATGTCCATGACATATGATCTGCCATCTTGCTGAGGCACTACTTGAACGGCATGCCCCTCTGTGCTGGTGTTTGTGCGAGAGTCACCGACCAAGTGCGTGAGCTTAGCCAGCCGCCCAACATCCACATCCTCACGTGGCAGGGAGTTAATTGAGGGATTTAGGGGCTGGTCAGCGGAATTACGTGAGTGTGTTTGTGAATCTGAACTTTGATCAAGGACTGTATTCTCCAGGGCCTCAAAGCAGGGTCTCTTCTAGTTCCTAAAATAGCAAAGCCTCTAATCCCTCAAAACTAGAGATTGAGTCCATGCTTGCTAGATATAACCTAAAAATGTTGTGCTAGCTCTCTTCTAAAAATATGCATGTTTCAGCTACGGGCTCTTCCTCTCCATGTATTCAAATGAGACATATGTCTCTTCTCATTTGCAAAGCAAATCCCTGCAACCTCTGCCTCAACCTCATCCTCCCCCGCGCCCCACAACCTGTTCCTTCCCATGCTCCCTTGCCCAGCATCTCCCTTCTCTCTGGATCTTCTGACTCCCTCTGCTGCCACCGTCACACACAGGCTCCCACCGCAGGAAGTACTGTCACGTGACCACGGTCCTTCCCGCCTCTCTTCTCGTCTCCTGGCATTCTTCTACTCCACTCCGAGGCTCTGTCTTCCTGTGGAGATCTCATCTGATGCCAAGCCCCCCTCGATGCCGAGGACTCACCTCCATCCCACCAGCAGCACTCAGTCCCAGGGGCTTGGACCTGTCAGTCAAGGTGCTCCTGACACCGCCTGACACATTTGTCTTCTCCCCGTCTCATGCTCTTCCCACAGCCCGCTGCTCCCGTCTCCTCTCCTCCACCCCTAAAACCAATCTTATGCCCCTTATTTTCCTGTCTCTGCTGCCCCAGCCCAAACAATTCAGAGTGTCTGAGCTCAGCAAACATTTGCAATAGAGGAAAATGACCCCTTCGTTTATCGCTGGGGCAAGCTCTGTTAGGCTCTTTCTCAGGTGGTAACATGTGAGGCCCCCTAAAAACCCAGCTGGTCTTACTGCTGTTCTTACTTTATGATGCACAAGCTCTGGTAGGATAGTTGACAGCTAGCAGCTGGGCACTGAGCTCAGCTCCCTAACTCCAAAATGCACACCTTTCCCTGACATGGCCCTCCTCACTACCTGACATCCTCTATCAGCCAGCGCAGCTGGGGATACAAAGATTCCGACGCCAAGGCCCGTGCAAACTAGCAGGGAAGACAAATGTACGACTAACTAGCTAACTCATCCAATCCTGAGAAATGTCTTCTTTCTTCTGCAGGCCAGTTGATGCAGCCCGGGGCAGGCTAAGAGTTTCTCTACTCTGGTAACTGGATGGTCGCAACTCAAATTACTTGAGCCACGTGGCCTGATACGGATTGCTGTGCTGCTTCCAGAGTCAAGAGGCAGCCTGGATGGTGCCAGTTGGAGTTTTCAGAATAGTGTAGTGATCTACAGGGACTCTAGCGTGGCTTCCTTAAAACCTGGGACCTGCTCTCGTCTACACCACTCACTAAGGAATAATGATGTGCATTCTCCCAGGACTGGAAGCCAGGCCCAAATAGCTGCTGGAACCTCAGGAAGTGTTGGGTAATATTGGGGCGCCGTGCGATGAAGGCTTGTCCAAGCAGCGCCAGAACCACTGTGAGCCGGGCTTTCCAGGTACGGCTTGGAGCCTCCCGGCTCCCGCAGAGTCATCATTTCCAGGCAATTGCCTCTGCTGAGTGAGAGGGGGAGGGATCAGAAAGACTGTGCAGGGAGAGTGGCAGGGTTCTCGCTGACTCAGCGCCCTCATCCTCTCCCGTGAGATAGATGCCATGCAAATCCAAATCCACTCCGAGCTCCAAGGAGGGAGACGAGCAACTGCTCCAGCTTCATTTAGGACCACTGCTTTCTTCTTCCTTTCTTTCAACTTCAGACTAATATTTGAGAGCAGATTGTCCTCTCCACCCTCCATTCCCATCTCCTTCCCTCTTACCTCTTCAGTCAATATCTACCCGGCAAGCCCAGGAATTCAGAAGAGAGGGGCTGGCTTTCTCCCCGGAGGTCAGGCCACAGCTTTTCACATGCTGCCTCTCACCTATACCCATCCAGGCTGGGATTCATTTCAGAACCTGGTTTCTAAACAAAGGCAAAGGGAACCAGCGAACGTGGGCTCCACCTAATGCAGCGGCCCTGGTTTTAGATGGAGTCTCATGAATTATACACACACATAGATTACGCAGGCAATACTGTGAACCATTCCACCTTTGGCCACGTTGAAACCTAGTGAGGACAAAGTTGTTGGCAGAACAGTGGTGGGCAGGAGACAGACACTCATTGGCTATCCTCATTCTTCAGTCCCAACATACACCTATGGGGACAGGGGCCTTTTTTTAGTAATCTTTAATTTTCCACAGCCTCCTTGGCCAGGAAGCTCTGTTATTTTATTATTGTTAACAAACGAATGGACTTGAGTACAGATGACCTTACTGGTGCATAAAAGGCAGACTGGAATCTGTGATCAAAATAGATCTTCACACACATCTGGGACCATCAAGGCTGAATCCAGAGCCCTACTTCCGAAGAAGTCTTAGCCACAGCCACGCCATGGGCACCGGTGGCCACACAACCGCAAACGCCATGTTTCCCCATCGAAAATAAATGACCCCTGTCCTCTCTGATGGAACTCGATTAGACTTGAGGAAGTTCCGGAGCAGCAGGAAAGGATGGCCCCAAGGGACCTCCCCTGGGCCTGGGGCTTCGGCCCAGGCCAGGTACAGACCGACGGTCTGCTTTAGCTTTAGTCTTCATCTGGGGAGAAAAGGTGACTTTCGCCAGACTTGGATGTTCATCTCAGGGGAGGCCATATCCCTCATCTTGAGCCATCAAGCATGGAAAGGGTGAGCTCCCAAGAGAACATACAAGGAATGAACTATTCCAGCAGGTCAGATACAATCCTCCTTTAACAAACATCGCTCACTTGTAGCCGAAAGGGGAAGGAAGGCCACCCTGGTGGAGCAGATGCACCGTCCATCATCAAATGTCATCGTCACGAGAGCCCTTTGAGACGGGGTGTGTGTTAGTTTTCTGTTACCATTGTAACATTACTGCAAAATGTAGCAGCTTAAAACAACCCAGATTTATTATCTCAGTCTCTTCGATCAGAAGTCAGGGTGGTCTGGGCTGGGGCCTCTGCAGAAGGTCTCACAAGGAAGCAGCCAAGGCTGTGCTCCCCTACTGAGGCTCTGGGGAGGACCAGGCTGTCGGCAGGATGCTGGTCCTTACAGTTTAGGGCTGACATCTGGGGGCCTCTCTCAGCTCCTTACCCATCGCCCTCTCCATCCCCAAACCAGCACTGGTGCACTGAGCCCTTATGCTTCAAACCTCTCGGGCTCTCCCTTTCACATCGCTTCTGCCCCGAGCCGCAGAAAGTTCTCTGCTTTTAAGGGTCCACGAGGTCCGCCTGGGTCCAGCCAGGTAAAATCCTGGATAATCTCCCTATCTGCAGGTCACTGAATGGTCCTTGCTTACATCTGCAATGTCCCTTTTGCCATGGAAGGTGACATGGGTGGAGGCTCCAGGGATTAGGGGGTAGACATCTTTGGGGGACCATCCTGCGCATCCCAGGAATCATGTGAAACACTTGGCAAGAGGCTCAGTGATGTGAAGTAACGTCCCCAAAGTAGATAGTCAGTGATGACTGGGATTCAACTTTAGGCCCGTGTGACTCCACGGCCCATGCTCTCTCTATCACACATGCATGCACACTCACGCACACCCACACACACAGCAAGACTGACACACTGATCCTGGGATGGTGGGTGGCCGTGGCTGCTCTCTGGTTCGCTGGCTTTTGTGAACAACGTGCCTGCGGAGCCTGGAAACCCCCACTGGAAATTCAGGAATCCCACCCTCTCCCTCCATAAGTGCCAATGCCTCCTCTTCTGTGCCACCCGCCCCCAGCCCCACAACACACACACACACACTGCTCACTAGGCAATCCAAAGGATCCAAACCTAAAAGTGAGATTCAGCTTGAAGTGAGTAGATAAATTACAGGCATCCTGTGTTATGTAAATTGGAGTTTAAGCATCCAATTTTAATGCAAATCAACTTCTGAAAAAAAAAAAAAAGCTTAAAAGCCACATTTCCCTAAAGCCTGCTCCCGTGCTGAACTGTAATGTCATGACCAAAACTGTTCAGCTCGTCTTGGAAATGTTTCCTGGGAATGGCGGCCCCAGTGTCAGGGCCTTTCGTGGGAAACCAGAGCACGCGGTGGGGGTGAACCAGACGTGGCCTGGCTTTCACGCGGCGGCTGCGGCCAGACCCTCAGGGGCTGCTCCTAACAGATGAAAGGCAGACGGGACAGGGCAGGGCTGCCTGCAGGTGAGCATGGTCTTGGATTTTTCCAGTAACCTCATGGGTTTTTGTGCTGGGAAGCAGTCCACACCACCTACGTGAACAGGTCTGCAACAGGCAGAAATCCCATTTCTTAGAAAGGAGAGACACCTCCACCTGCTGTTGTTCCTATTATTAAGTTTAAAGGTTCGTAACCTTTTTCATTCCAAGGACCCCTTTGCCAGTCAGGTGAAAACCACCGACCCCTTACTAAGTCCACACTTTACTGTGTATTATTTAATAAATATATCACACCCGCACCAACACAGCCCCACAAGAATACTGTTTTTTTGCATTTAAATTCAAGCTCAGTGACTGACCCTTTGTTAAGAACCCTGGTTTAAAGGGAACCATTAAACATGGGCTCCGTTAACACAATGGGACATATTTTAAATGGAGCTTCATATATTGTTTTATGTTGCGTTCCCCGCCCCTCCCCCCAATCCTTTCCCATTCAGTTCCTCACTTTTGAACACACGCTAAGTGGCTTAGTGAGAAGTTTCCACAGGCCCAGGCCCCAGGGACGAGAAGGTCAATGATGTGCTCTGGCCTTTAGAGAGCTGCAGGTGTAGAGAGAGGCAGGGCGACCACCCAGATGAATAAACAGAGGAATACCTAGGAGGCTAAATGCCAGGTGGAGAGGACCGCGCCCAGCGGAGGGTGAGGGCGGGGTGGGGGAGAGCGGGAGGCGTCCTAGTCCTGGAGGGGGTGACCCCCGAGCAGAGCTCCCCAGCGGACTAAGCACTCGGTGCAGAATGGAGGCGAGGGCTAAGGCATTTTAAGGGGCGGCACATTCTGGGGACCGCGGGAGGGTCCCTCAGGATGTCGGGGGGGATGGATTGATGGGAGTAGGACAGAGGCAGAGAGACCACGGGGGAGAGTACTGGTAGGGACAGAGAGAGGGTACGGGATGCGAGGGGCGCTGATGGCGTGGATCTTCTGGATATGCCGACTTGAGGGAGGCGGTGGGGGGCTCCTGCTGACCCTGGAGCTGGGAATCCTTTACTCTGACCTACAGCTGCCTTCACCCCTTAGTGCCATCCTCCTTTTGCAGTGGAAGCATCACTCACAAACCCCACCCAAACCTCTGGGCACCACCCACCCTGCATGGACTCTTCCAAACCCCCCTTCAGGTCCTCAGGTGCTTCGCTGCCCCCACCCGCAGATCTGACACTGTCTTCATGGTGTAGCCACCGTTGGAAAAGCACTGGGTTTTCTTGCATATAAGCTACTAAAACAACAACAACCACAAGCCAAAAAAGCCCAGAAATGGCTTTCAAGTGCTGGTAGCTGGTTAGAACATACTGGAACATTGGGTGGGAGAAAACAAAGTGTTCCGGTGATAGCTGTCTACAGTGTCTTTTTTTGTGCTTTACAAAATTTTGTGATGAACTGTACAGTGTATCTCCCACATCTCCCCAGCACCCCTCCCAACTTCTCTATTTTCTCATCAACACTTGTTAATGCCAAACCCCTCGGAAGCAGACAGGATGAGATTGCTACTTGATTTGAGCACAAGTGTGTCAACACTGCAAAGAAAGGCATTGGTAGGTTGGACCAGAACATGCCATCATTAAAAATAACGTGCTGCCTGAAATCAGATGGGATTGCTACGTGGATAAAGGATCAAACACACTTTGTATGGTTCAAGAGAGCATAACAAGCCCCAACAGACAGAAATTCAACAAAAAATTCTCAACAAAGAAAGTGCTGGACCGTGAAGCAGCGAGTGCATCATCACAGTGGCATTCGAGCAGAGCTCGGAGGACTGCTGCCTATCAAAATCACTGCCGGGAGGAATCACTGGACGGCCAGGAGGAGAGGCTGCTTGGCATCACTAAGGACTGGAGGAGGTTCTGGGACTGTAAGAACACATGGCTGGCTCTGTCCAGGAAGAGTGCAATCCCTGACCCCGTGAGAATGCCAAGGGCCTGCCTGGCTCTGGGGTTCCCCCGGGCTGGTACAGGCAGGCCTGGCCGGCCTCCAGCCCCACACCACCCACCCCCTTCCAGAGCCCGTCGTGGGCTGGGTCCCAGGGAAGGGATGCCATTTAGCTGGTGGGGTGGGAGTTCTCTGCTTTGCTTGCTGAGCTTCCAGTCTGGCCCCCATATGGCAGGAGACCGACTTTCCTGATGGGTTTCTTTCCACTGCCCAGTTTGGGAGAACAGATGCTGCGGGCTGGGTCACAGCCATGTTTCTGGGAAATAACTCCCAGTGACTGAGGGAGAAAGCCATACAGTGCTCTGGAGGCTAGGCAGGGAGAAAACAGTGGTGGTGGACAGATGCAGGACAACTGTTAAGGGCCAGGATGGAGCCCCAGGCCGAGAGAAGGAAACGGGGCCCGACCATCAGGGGCGCCTCCTCTTCTGTGATCCAGTTACTGGACACACAGCTAGGGAGGTCCTCCTCCAGGGCAGGCACAGTTCTAAGCAGGGGGCTGCAGGCGTGACTAAAGCAGACAAAAGCCCCTGCCCTTGGGGAGCATATATTCTAGGGATCTCTTGGATCTTAGCTGCCAAAAGGAGGAAAAGAAAACTAACATTTACGGAGCTTCCCACTGTACCAGGAGTTTTCCATACTTCTCTCAATGGATTTTTCACAACAGCCCTAGAAGTGAGTTACTATCCCGTTTTACTACCTGGGAAAGTGAGGGTCACCAGTGTCCAGCTGGTGGAATGGCCTGTGCACTTCCCCCTGCAGCTGGAAACTTCAGCCCTAAACCTCAGCAGCCAGACCTGACCCTCGTCTGCACTGTTCTTGGCCCCGTGACCCCACCGCTCACCCCCACCCCTTCTTCACACACTAGGAGATAAGGGCAAGATACCTCCAGCGTTTCTGTGGCGATGAATGGAGATTCTCCCCCAAAACCCAGGGCCATAGCCTGACCCTTATTCTCTCTCCGATCAGTCTCCGTCCAAGTCCGCGTCCCAAAGGCCAATGCTCCTAGCCTGAGCCTTTTGGACGTGGTGCTCCTCCTTGGTCTTCTCACCTGTGCACCTCCGGTTACTTGCAACAGACAGCCTGTGTGCTTTCTTTGTCCTCAGCGTCCATGAGGCCGCAGGAAGAAAGCCCCTGGTTACCTCCACCCTTCCAGCAAACACATCTCTGGGGACCCACCTGGCCTTGCTCCAAAGGACTGGACTCACCGCACCCTGGACGTCCCCCCAGGGGGCAGGGGCTCTGCATCAGCTCAGTGATAGACCCAAGGACGCCGAGATGCTCAGCCCAGGGGCCAGGGGTGGAGTGAGCCCCCCAGGCCCACACAGCAGGAGAGGGCGGGAGGTGGAGGCTGGGACTCACCGAAGTTCTCCCCACCCCAGATGTCCATTTCCGTATCATATTTCCCCAGGTAATTGAACCAGGACTTGTCCATCACGAAAAGCCCTCCGGCCATGATTGGAGTCCTGTGCATTTGAAAGGAAAAGAGAATCAGTTACCAGAGGTGGGGGGGGCACCCTCAAATTCTTCTGCCCAGGAGTCCAGAACGCAAGGCCATCTTCCTCCTATTTCTGTTCCTCTTCAGAAAAGCAATAAATTTTCCAATGACCTAAAAAACCAGAATGACTCCAGAGTGTTCTCTCTTAGACTGTAAATTCCCTGACCTTGCAGACAGGCCAATTCCCTGATCAGCCGCCTCCAGCGAGGGGCCAGGACTCACTGAGAACCCCAGCTGTTCCGAGGGCTGTGGGCGGCTCCGCGGGCCTTTCCCTCCACCTCTGTCCAGTCTTGGGAGCTCTGCTAGTGGGGCTGGCAAGGGGGACACTAGGCGGGGCAGAGCAGAGGGGCAGAGGTGGCGGAGCACAGCCACTCTCCCTTTCCTTCCCTCCGACCCTTCATCTTCATTTTCTTTTTTCAGGGCTGCACCCCCATCTCCCCTGCCCTTGCCTGCCGAGAGAGACGGCTGAGAAGTGCTTGGAAAGGGAAGGAATGGAAGAAGGTAGCAGGGTCCAAGGAAAGAATGTGGCCAGTGCAGGAAGTAGGTCTGAAAGACAGACGTCCCCAGGAGACAGGAAGCCCTGGAAATAAGGGCCAAAGTGGAGACGGCCTGGTGTCCATTACCACACAGCAGGTTGGGGCAGGTGAGCGAGCGCTTAGGAAACTGGCCCCTCATTGAGCGGGGAGCGAGTTTTCGCCGCTCTCAGTTAGTTGATGGACTAACTGAAATCCAGGTCTTCCGATACACCAGCCTGTTCCTTTGGAACTGGTCTAATCTTGGGAAACACCTGCTCTTAGATGAACAGAGATATTTCCACAGGAAGAGAAAACGTCCTGAGAACGTGGCCGCTAGGACAGAGAAGGGAAAGTCCTTGGACCACAGCCTTGGCCCTGGGCTTAGTCTGCTCCCTGGAGGCATCAAAGTGGGAAGATGCTCTTCCCACGTCCACACCCTATGCCCGCAGCTGCCACAGGCGAGCAGCCGAGGAGATGCTGTGCACACAGGGTGCCCAGGTGGGGAGAAGGCACCACTATCTGCCTAGAAACAAAGGACGTTCTCTGCGGTGCCGTCTGGCTCCAATCTCCCTCTTGTCATCGCTCCAGATCATGAAGGCTGGAGAAGGGAGGAGGGGCTGGCAGGCAGATGAGCCGGAGGTCCCAGCACTGATTCTCAGCATCCCTGTCCTTCTGTCTGGAGCATCCCCATTCAGCTCTTCATAACCTCAGCTTCACTTAAGTCAGTTCAATGAAAATCAGCAAACATTTACTGCACGGCAGGCACCGGAGATGCTCTGGAAGGGCCCTGGACATCCCTAAGCCATTGGACTGAGAATTCCCAATCCGGAGGCCTTTTGTGTAGTTCTTCCCGTATTGTTTATGTTCCTGACACCTTTCAGCTTGGAGAGTCCCAAGAGGCCTGGGCCACAGTCACCATTCAGTGTTAGGAACAGCAAGGCCATGCACTGTCAGTGCTGAGACCACAGGGCCCCCCTGGGTGGGTCCCTATGTGCTATTCTCCACCGAGCCCCCAGATGGGGCTGCCATCTTGCCCCCACGGGCTGTGGGTCACCAAGGGATGAGGTCAGCACAAAGTCATCTCTACAGCCCTGGAAAACAGTGCAGGGTCTGTGCCACCCACCGTGCTCTCCCCCAGGAGAGGGCAGAGGTGTTTATTAATACATAGCACTGGCCAGGCCTTGCTATCAGCCTCTGCTTATAGCAGTGCCTGACTCCACCTTCCTGGGCTGAAACCTGGCATCAAGAAGAGAGGGGCTGCCCCTGCCCCAAAGGACCATCTTTTCCCTGGGTGGAGGCTCAAATGGGACCATCTTGGGCTCTCCAACACTTAGCAAGAAGCGCACATACATCACGGCATGTGTGTGGGTGGACAACGCTGGGAACATAATCCTCAGCACAGGATTCCACCAGGCCCATCCCCTTAGAGAGAAGTCCTATGAAGACTGCACCCTCTGAAAATAAGGACCAAAGTGGAGAAGACCTGGCCAAGGATTCTCTTCACCTCTTGTCAACCTTTTGAGCATCTGCTATAGAAAGCCTCCTTATACCACGTGATGGGGAATCTGCTCCCCACTCCCCTCTGTGTGAACCCTTCTCCTACTTACTTAATGGGCTCAGTGGGGTCCAAGCGCCGAGCCTTCTGCTCTGGGGAGAGCTGCTCCCATTGGAAGTGGAGGCTCCAGTCAAACCCTGAAACATAGCACCAGCTCGGTTGATGTGGTCTCTCGGAGGGGCCTGCAGAGCTCGCCCATTCTGCACTTTTTCCTGAACATGCCCAGGCTCCCAGGGGAGCTGGTCCCCTAGGCTGAGCAGAACATGGCTGCCAAAAGTCCATGTCACAGCTGTCCCCTCTTTCCCATCGCCTACTCCCTCTCTGAACCTCCTCGGCTGGGGTGGGGTTGGGGAATAACGGGAAGAGGAGAAGGAGTGAGGTTTGGCAGAGCCCAGGGGGAGGGCCCCAGGGCAATGAGCTGGGCGGTGACAGAATGTGGCCCTTATCCACAGGCATCAGGAGGGGCACAAGCAGGAGGTTTGGGAGGGGCCTCTAGAGTCACCCCAAAACGAGTCTGGGGGTGCGCAGAAGTACCAGGCACCGAGCAGAGAGCTGTGCCGGGTCCCCAGGACAGGGCAGTGTCCATGGAGCCAGGGGAGCCCTGTGCGAGAACAGAGCCAGGGCCGAGCTGGAGCTCCTTACTTACAAGACACAGGGTCGGATAGTGGGGACAGTCCACTCAGAGCCTCTTCCTGACTCACCCCCCCTGGAAAGCAATGACTAGGAGACAAAGGAAGAAAGCCCGGCCCCCTCACCGCCTCTGAGCTCCGTGGCAGTCTGGATGTAGTTGAAGTTGTCCAGGTTAATGATGTCGATCACTGGGCACACCACCCGTGTGTAGTCCTGTGGAACGACATGGCCGGCGCTCAGTGTGGGCTGTCGGAGGGCCTGGCAGTGAGTCGGGAGGCTTGGCAGGGCCTCATCGGCTCGTGCCATACACTGGCTTTGTGGCCTTGACTGAGCGCTGCCATCTCTGGATCTCAGTTTTCTCATTGATAAAATGGGGCAATGGTGGCAGTGACCTCTTGAGTACTGGTGACTCCTGGGGCCTTCTCAGTCCCAGTGGGAATCTAGGAATGGTGGGCTGGAGAGCGCTGCCCATGCAGAAGGAGGGAACCAGGAAGAAAGGGGCTCTAGAAGCCCGTCCGCGGCAGGAAGGCCCTCAGGGGCAGAGGACATGGTCAGCCGGACAGGTGACTCCAAGCCTGCAGCCCCAAGAAGCAGAGCCACCCACCCACAGTGGGAACATCCTGGAACTTTCAAACACTTTCATTCTCTGGGAAAAATGTCTTGCTAGCTATTGGTTCCTGGACAAGTTGATGA
>JAQZBX010034009.1:0-25157 GCA_029593785.1 Cabassous unicinctus
AGACAGTACACACTGGAGACATGGGTGCAGGTATGCTACAAGGTGAGACGTGCCACGTGGGGCCCCGGGGTAGGTCCTTTTAAGGCCTTTCCTCCTTCCCCCTCCCCATACTAAGGAGGGACCTCAGCTACCTGCTGTCCTGATTGGTAGCCTTTCTTCCTTCACCTGTCAGCTTTCAGGGGACCAATCGGGAGGCCTTTCTGTTTGGAATTTCAAATGGGACCTCATGACCAGGGTCTTGGTGGGCTTTTCAGCTGTAACAGTTACAGCTTCGATCTCAAGCAGCTGCCTCCCCTCAGGGGGTTTCCCGGTGGGGTTTCATGGCTGTGTTCTGACCAGCAGCCTTCCCTGTTTTCCTATACTAACCTGCCTCAGAAATGTATTTTTATTTAAAGTCTAGAGTGACTCATACTAAAAAATCTTCATCAGCCTCCTTTTGGTTAGTGTTTGCCTGGTACATTTTAACATATCTCTTTATTTTTATCTCTCTATGTTGTTCTGTTTCAACTGTGTATTTTTAAAACAGAATTAGCTGCTTTTTTGTTTTAATTTTCTTGTTATGGAAATTATCAAACTTCCACTTCAGAGGAAAGAAGAATAGAAAAAATCTCAATGATGCTTCATTCACCCAGATTCAACAATTAACCACCAAGCCGTTCCCATAGCTGACCTGGGTTTTGCTTTATTCCAATCTGATCATTTTTGTCCTTTATATTTGGGCTGAGTTCACTCTAATGATGTGGTTGAATCAAAGCCCTAAATCTTAATATAATTTAATCAGACATCTCAGCTGAATCTAATACAATGAAACAGTTATCATGTCCAGAGGAACAGATCAGTTTACAAACATAATCTCTCTTTTGGAATCCATAAATAATCTCAAACTGCCACATATACTTTAGGTCTATCTTATTTTCTTAACCTCATAAGACATTATTATCATCATTATTTATGGTTTTATGTAGTCAATTAAAAAAAAAAAAAGATGAATTCACATACTTGCCATTTTCCTTCCTCATCATTCTTTTTTAAAAAAATTTTTTAACTATATATTTTTATTTTTTGAGGAGGTGCCAGGGACCAAACCCAGGACCTCACACATGTGAAGTGCATACTGAACCACTGAGCTACACCCACTCCACTGCTCACTATTCCTTCTTGTATCTCAGACCTTCCAGTTGAGAACATTTCCTTTATCCTAAAGTCATATTCCCTTTGATATAATACTGTTCACAGCAGACTTTCAGTTTGGGCTAATCTGAAAATGCTTTCATTTCATCCTTATCATTGAAATATAATGGTGCTGGGTATACATTCCTAAGTGGCTGTTTAAGTCCTCTTGGCATATTGAAGCTAGTTTTTCACTAGCTTCTGGCTTCACTGTTGCTGGTGAGAAGCAACAGTCTAACTGTTGTTTTTTTAAGGCAATCTATCTTTTATTTCTGACTCTCTTAAGGTCTTTGCTTTGTCTTTGATGTTTTGCAGTTTCACTGTGATATATCAAGATGTGGATTTTTTAAAATTTATCCTTCTGGGTTATTTTGGACTTTCTATCATCAGTTCTATAAATTTCTCAACCACTCTCTTTTCAAATATTCCTCCTCTTCCAGTTCTCTCTTCTGTCTTTCTGAAATTCCAACTGGACTTTGGCAATCTTCACTCTCTATTTTTCATGTATTTTAAACTCTCTCTGATATTCCCCAATTCTTTGGTTTTCTTGTGCAGCATTCTGGATAACTTCTTTAGATTATCTTTCAGGTTCCTAATCTCTGTTCAACTGCATGTAACCAGTTGGTTAAACCCCTTACTAAATTTTTTTTTTTTTTTTTTGTGGTGGGTCTTGTTTTTATAAGTGAAAAAGCTTATCATCCTATCTGCATATGCATTTATAACAACAAGGAGTAAATAAAATTAACACTGATTATACAGCATATAATACATTTGCATGATAGACTTTTAATACTTTCTCAACACAAGTTGGAATTATTGTCAGCATAAACATATCCATTGCTGACGTGCATACTATGATTTCTGATGTCCACACAATAGGATAAACAAAAGAAACTCAATCCCAATAGAGATATTTTTGCAAATTTTATACAATCACAATGCTGTAAAAGCTTCACTTCCGATCTATGTGGAGCAACTGCACAATCATTTGTTTTGTAAGTTCTAGGTAACATTTTGTTTTATTCTATAAGTCTACACTTAAAAATTCATTTGAAATATCTACTGATTTAAAAATTATCAATAGAGTCAAACAGTTGAGTAATTTGAGATGCATTTGTCCTTTCTAAGATTGCCTCTGCTGGGCCATTTTTTTTTTTAACTTTATTTGTACATTTAATTATTGAAAATATAAACAATTAAAAACTAAAAAGTAAACACAGATGAATAAATATATATATTTCTCCATTAAATGTAATGGATACATATAAATTTTTTTTTTTTTTTTTGGATCAAACAATATGTTACTCAATCTATTTGGTTCATAGTAACACATTCATACAGTATTTGTCCTTTTGTGTCTGGCTTGCTTCACTCAGCATAATGTCCTCCAGGTGCATCCATGTTGCCATATGCTTTACAGCTTCATTTCTTCTTACAGCTGCCTCCTACTAAATTTTAATTTAAATAGTATATATATACATAGCTATCTATCTATCTATCTATCTTTCTAATTCTATGTATCTTTTCCCAAATCTCCTTGGGCTTTTTAAAAAAAGTTTCTAGCTCCTTACTCTGATTTTCAAATCTCTCTTGTATTTAAACATATTTATTTTACATTTGTGTCTGATAATTCCAGTCTTTGAAGCACTCATTGGTCTGATTCAGCTGGTTTTTATTCATGCTGCCTTGTATTCTTATGTTTTGTGATTTTTGACTCTATGCCCATATTCCTTGGAATTTTATCTTGGAAATACTTTGACTCTAGATTGAGGGTGAGTACCCTAAGAAAGAATTTGTTCTTGCTTTTGCCAGGCACCAAACTGAACTTTATAGAAAGTTCTCAGGTTAAAATTTTCTGGACTCCCATGAATTTGGATGACAAACTTGGATGAGGGCAGCTTCTCGAGGGAATTCTTGCTTTCCCTCTACCCAATGCCAGGATCTGAGATGGGAAATTTTCCTTCCATGTTCTCCCTAAATGGACAGGTTTATTTTCAGTTTATACTTACTACTGTGGATATAGGCCTTTTAGCTCCCACCTGCCTATGAATCCTCTCTTAATACACTCTTCTAGCTTGGGCAGCCCTAGGCTTTTTCTCCTGTGAACTCGCAATGATAACCAAAACTCAAGGTCTCTAAATATTTGCAGTGCCTCCAGGGCAAAAAGCCAGCTCTAGTGACTAAACTACCTCTCTGAGTCCCTGCTTACACTTAGTTTTTGGCTTCTCAAGAAATCTCAGGATTTCCTACTTTTCCTTTCTTTTTAAAAATTTGATTATGGTCATATATATATTATAAAATTTGCCTTTTTAACCATTTTTAAGTGTACAATTCCGTGGTATTAATAACATATACAATGTTGTGCAATTGCTGCTGCCACCCATTACCAAAAGTTTATCATGACTTCAAACAGAAACTCTGTACCCATTAAGCAATAACTCCCCATTCCCTGCCCTCCTCCTAGGCCCTCCTAATCTCTAATTCACTTTCTGTCTCTATTAAATTGCTTATTCTATGCAATATTAACACACGGGATAACATGGATGAATCTTGAATACCGTATGTTCAGTAAAGTAAGCCAGGCACTGACAGACAAATATTACATGACCTCACTGGTATGAATTAAGCAAATTGAGCAGACTCACAGAGCTAGAGTCTGGAAGATAGGTTTACAGGAGACAGAAAGGGAGTAGAGGATGGTGAGCCAATGACCATAAAGGCAAAATCTATGATAAGGTGGAAGTGTGTGGTTGGGCAGTGGATGGGTATGACAGTGGTGCAGAGACATGATTGGGTTCTGGCGGTGCTGGTCTGTGAGGGGGAGTAGGGTTTGGGGGTTGGGTTGAACTATCCATGGGACTGCAGGGGAAGGGGTCAGGGGAAGGGGCAGATGAACCCTGGGGATTTGCAGCTATGTGGTTAAACCTATAATGCTGGAAATGTTCTTTTGGCAAACATGGAAGGTTACTGGTATAAGGTGTTGGGTGTGGGGTCTATATGGGATAGGGTGCACCTGGGGAAGGCTTCTATGGAATATCTAAGTGTTCATCTTGTCATAGTGTGTTATATCAGTGGCTGGAGAGCCACACAATAAACAAGAAAATATTAAATTCCCATCCTAGGGAGTCCTGCTATGTTCTCAATTAGTGGGACAAGAATCCCTTGAGAACAAAGGCAGTGCCTAATAAAAGAAAACAGACCAAAATATCAAGCCCTCAATATTATTGCAAGTAACTATGAATATTATTCTTCAAAAATTGAAACTCAGTGATTACCATAAGTTCTGAGGGGTGGGGGAGGAAAGAATAGAATAGATGGAATGTAGAGTATTTTTAGGGCATTAGAATTATTCAGCATGATCTTGCAATAATGGATATAGGCCACTTAAAATTTTGTCAAAACCTATAAAAGTTTACAATCCAAAATGTAAACCATAATGTAAACCACTGACCATGGCTAGTAGGAATGCTTCGATATTTGTACATCAATTGTAACAAATGTACCGTCTGCATGTAAAATGTTATTACTAAGGGAGAGGGGGAAAGGGGGAGGGTATTGGGTATATGGGAATCACCCGTATTCTCTATGTGACTTTTCTGTATGCTAAAGCTTCTTTGAAGATAAAATGAAAAACAAAGTAAGACATTGGGAAAATATGTGGAAGAAATGTCACTGTACATACAAGACAACAGACCTTACAGTGATGAAAGACACAATGTCTAAAATTTTTAAAAATTATTTTTATTTCAAATTGTTTTAAAAATTTTTGTATTTTATTGACTATTTTTTAAATTATTATTTCATTTCCTTATTAATTGTATTTGGTTATTTTGTTGGCTTCATGTTTGGAGAGGTTTTGGATCACAGAAAGGTCACAGCAGTGGTGTGAGAGAATCACTGGTGTGGGGTGTCAGTAATGTGGGGATGCATGGGAAGGGGTTCACCTGGGGCATGCCTCTAAAACATATGAATATGTTCAAGTGTTCATGGGACATTGTGTTGGTGGGTGGAGATTCACACAATAACTGAAAGAATACTGAATTCCCATCCTGGGGAGTTCTGCTACATTTTCTGATGGGAAAGCAAGAATCCCCCAAATGCATGGGCAATGTCTGGTTAAGGAAGACAGACCGTTATGCCAGCCTTGACATTGGTGATTTTATTAATACTTATGAACCGTTTCTTGTGAAATTGAAACTTAGCCTAATATTATATACTGCCTGAAAGTTAACTCTTGAAAGCCTCCTTGTTGCTCAAATGTGGCCTCTCTCTAAGCCAAACTCAGCCTATAAACACACTACCTTCCCCGCTCCGTCCCCCGTCCTGGCATGGGACACGACTCCGGGGATGAGCCTCTCTGGCACCAAGGGATTATTACTAAGCACCAATTAGAAATGTGTCTGGAAAAAGACCTTGATGAAAAGGGGGAAATGGTAAAGACAAATGAGTTTTTATGGCTAAGATTTCAAAGTGACTCGGGAGGTCATTCCAGAGGTTACGCTTATGCAAGTCTCAGCAGGATCTCATTGACTGCCACAGTAAACAGTGCCTGAAATAGCGGGGCTCCTGAGTGCTCTAGAGATATCCAGAAACTATAAGCAGGACAGAGAGCTCAGGAATTTGGCACCCTGTCAGTGGGCCTTACGTTGGAATTTATACTCCCCAGTGTAGCAGTTAGACTCATTTATAGGTTCTCTATAAATGGCTTTTCTGCTCCTTTTATTTGAACCCATAATTAGCACTACACTGGATAAATATATGCCCCCGAGACTTAAATCTTTGGTCCGTCCATGTGCCAGTTGAGCCCTGAATTTCAGCAGAGTTGTAACACCTACTCTCCAGTTCATTGGATCCTTCCAGGACAATTAACAAGGAGATGATGGACAACACCCATCTCAAGGGACAGAGAGTGTCTGCAACTGCAAGCAAGATAGCTCCATCCATCTGCCCATGGGATCTAAGCCCCCTCTCAGTTAGAAACAGAGTGGGCATCACCATCCCAAAATCCTCAAGATTGGGGAATGAACAATGGACTAAAGTAGACTTATTATTATTCTACTATCAACTTATTATTATTCTACTACAGACTTCTTATTATTCTAGCAATGGAAGAACTTTTATCATTGATGTAAAGACAGTGGCCACCAGAGGTACTGAGGGATGGGAGAGGGAAGAATAGGTGTAATATGGGGACATTTTGGGGACATTGGATTTGGTCTGCATGACACTGCAGTGGCAGATACAGGCCATTATGTAATTTGTCATAACCTACAAAATTGTGCAGGATAGAGTAAACTATAATGTAAACTGTAGTCCGTGGTTAGTAGCAATGCTTCAATATGGGTTCATCAATTGAAATAAATGTATCACACTAATGAAGAATGTTATTAATGTGGGAAAGTGTGGGAGGGGGAGGGATTGGGGCATATGGGAAACCCTTATATTTTTTAATGTAACATTTATGTAATCTAAAGCTTCTTTAAAAAAATATTGAAAAAAATTGCTTATTCTAGATATTTCATGTAAGCAGAATCATACAATATTAGTCCTTTGTATCTGGGTTATTTCACTTAGCATATTTACAATGTTCATCCATGTTGTAGCATGTATCAATACTTTATTACTTTTTATGACTGTATAATATTCCATTGTATGTACACACCACATTTTATCTATTCATCTGTTGATGGATACTTGGGTAGTTTCCACCTTTTGGCTCTTATGAATAATAATGCTATGAACATTGGTGTACAAGTATCAGATTGGGTCCCTGTTTTCAATTATTTTGGGTATTATACCTAGGATTGGAATTGCTGGGTTATGTGGTAATGCTATGTTTAACTTTTGGGGAACTATCAAACTCCTTTCCACAATGGCTGCACCATTTTACCTTTCCACCAGCAAGGTCTGAGGATTCCAATATCTCCACTTCCTTGTCAACACTTGTTATTGTCTGTTTTTTTAGTAATAGCCTCCCTATTGGGTGTAAAGAAGTATCTCATTGGTTTTGGTTTGCATTTCCCTATGACTAATATGTTGAGTATCTTTTCATGTGCTTCTTGGACATTCGTATATCTTCTTTGAAGAAATGTCTTTTCAAATCCTGTGCCCATTTTTAAATTGGATTTTGTCTTTTTGTTGGTATTCCTACTTTCATTATTAACTCACTAATAGCTTTAAAATCTTTTCATATTTTGTCCAGCATTGTTAGCTCTTTTCAGTGGAAGTGTGGTTTATGGTATCCTGCCCAGCAACAGAAAGCCCTTAGTCTTTCTACAGAATCAAGGAATATAGAACTGGAATTCTTCCTTCTCTTCTAAGCTCCCCATTGGAATGAGAGCACCAGGGCTGTCTCCTGTAGCCACAGTCCCAAGGAGAGGTGCTCCAGTCCTCCATTCTGGTCTTCTCTTTGGAATCATTTGAAGGCTGGGGACTCAGCCTGGCCTGCACCTCTTTGAGAGTGTAGCTTTATGTTGGGTCCCCGGCTCATTAAATGCCATGCCTCCTTCTTCTGTCACAGCCACCAATGCCCCACAGCTTCCAGCTTTCCTCTTTTGTCCCAGACACTAGACAAAACTGCCCTTTTATACGTGGCTGTGCACTTTAACGCTATTGGTTCGTCTGCTGTGGCTTCACCCAGCTGTGGCTCCCTGTCTCGGGTAGGAAGCAGCGCTGTGTGTGGGTTCAGCCCTGAACATTCTAGGACACTGACATTTTTGACGATGAACAATCCAGTTGCAACCTCCTACCCTATGACCAGATCTTGGTGACTCACGAAAATCGGGGATAGGGAAGTATAGTTTTAAGAAGGTTTGGAGTCTGGAACAAAAAGGGAATATGAAGAAACTGGGAAAATGCTGCATGAGGCTGCTGAGGGAAGATGAGGACTTTTCCAATGTGGAATTATACCATTTAACATCACGTAAGAGCAGGAAAAAAATGGGAACCTCTCTTCATTGGAGACCGCCTGGCCTCTTGTATTTACTGTTTCTTATCCTTTGATTCAAAGCGTAATACCTAAACTCTCAGCAGGAGCACCAATCCTCCACCCAGGTCATGGATTTCTCAAAGAGCCAAAGCCCTCTTGTGTCAGAAAGAATTAAAACCTGAAAAGCAATGTTTGCTAAATGGCTTGAGGCCTATATAGCCAGCTCTCCATTAACATTTTTTTTAATACATTAGTATTTATTGAGCTCTACTCAGAGCCAGGAACTATGATCTCTGCTGGACTTCTCAGTTATAAAGTTAATCTCATCTCCATTTTACAGATGGAGAAGCTCAATCTCAGATATAGAGTGATTTACCCTCTGTCACACAGATGGTAAGTGGCAAAGCTTGGATTTTAACTAAGGACTTTGTGACTTTAAAGCCCATGCCAGATTATCAAGGCATAAGCATTATTATGGTGCCAACCTTCAAATTAAAAGGTAGTGCTGACTCATCATGACTCAGCAGGTCATTCAACTACCAGGCAGCTGTTGGGTACTCTGGAGCTACCAGGGCAATGAAGCTGGATATCAACAATATGCCAACATGCAAAATGCAGCCTAAACTTGCTGCCATCCCATATACCTCAATAATACAGACACTGGCTTGCTAGAAGTCAGTGTCTGCTTCCCATGTGTAAATTAATCTTCAAATGGATGTAAAAATTATTTCTCTTCCCATTTTCTTCTTTGTGTTGGTTCTTGCCCTTGGAGTCTGGTCAGATCCTGGCCTCTCTCTCAGAAGCAGCAGCCTGGGACACCACTGTTCCCAGCAACTGCCCAGGTGCTGCACCTGCCTCCGAATCGCCACTCTCCAGGTATGTGAAATATCAGAGTGAGGCCAGAGTGCGCTACATTGTATAAGTGGGCAGACAAATCACAAGTTTGATATTTGTGCTTGATTTTCCTCTAATAAAAACACAGAACTCGACGGATAATCTGCACATTGACGTTCATAGCAGCCTTGTTCACAACAGCCAAAAGGTGCTAGCAACTCAAGGGTTCAGATGAATATATAAACAAAATGTGGCACATGCATACAATAGAATATTATTCAGCCATCAAACAGAACGAAGTTCTGATACATGCCACAACACGGATGAAATCTGAAGACATTATGCTGAGTGAAATAGACTATGAGTTCACTTATATGAAATATCTAGAATAGGCAAATTCCTGGAAACAGAAAGTAGATCAGAGGTTACCAGGGGCCGGGAAGGTGGGGACTAGGGAGTTATTGCTTAATGGGTACAGTTTCTGTTTGAGGTCATGAAAAATTTTGGTTTGTGTGGTGGTGGCAGTTGCACAACATTGTAATTAATGCCATGACTTGTACACTTTAAAATAATGGCCAATTTTATGTCATATCCATGTTACCACAATAAAATTAAAGAAAAGAGATTGAAGTACCCAAAATTTGGATGAACCTTGAAAATATGTTAGATGAAAGAAGCTGCTCACAAAAGACTAGATATTTCATGCTTCTATTATATGAAATGCATTTTTTTAAAAAAGGCAAATTTGTAGAAACAGAAAGTAGAGTAGTGGTTTCCAGGGGCTGGAGGTGTTGGGGGAAATGGGGTAGGGGATTCCTTTTGGGGTGACTAAAATGTCCTAAAATAGATTGTGGCAATGGTTTCACAACTCTATGAACACGCTGAAAACCAGTGACTTGTAACATTTAAGTGGATAAACTGTAAGGTATGTGGATTATATCTCCATAAAGCTGTTATTAAAAAAACAACACTGAGGCACTTGCAATAACTGAGAGAGGTATTAATGGGCACCTCACAATTATTTTTTTGATTTTTTTACCTCTGACCAAAACATGCCCCCCATAGTGAGGAATGAGTATGTCTCCTCTCCACGTGACCCCCATCAAAAACTTGCCTTTCCTCAGGTTTTAAATTCCTGAGTATTAGATACTCCAAAAACAGCAATTCTTCCTTTTCCAAAATTACTTTGGCTGTAGCTGCAGGACCTGCTGCCGTGGTCAGTTTACACGACTATGTACCGGGTCCTTTGGTGAATGTTTCTAGAGCAGGGGCTCTTTTCTAGGATTCCACCTCCTGGCACCTTGTCTGGTACATAATAGGTGCTCAATTAGTATTTGGAGCATTAGACAACACATGTTCAAAAGCAGAAATAATGGACTATACTTTTAGTTTTGAAACACAAAATCAGAAGTCTATGAATAATGATTTGGTTAAAAGGATAAATATAATATATATCCATATTTGCCTATACATGTGTCACATAGATGGAAGACTATGCAAATAATAAGTATGCTTGCCTGTAGGAAGCAGAACTGGATGGCTGGGGACAGGGCTGAAAAGACGACTTCCAACTGTATACCCTTTTATGCATTTTTGATGTTTGAACCATGTGACAGTATTATACCTTCAAAGAATTTCAAATAAAAAAATTCCTGCAACAGGGCAATGATCCGTCAATTCTTTATTTCAGCTAATATCAATTGCATTCATTACTACCCTTTAATTTATCATAGTTCAGAAGAGAGTTATTCACTAGACATCCTGTTGGTATGAGACACTAAAAATTAGGAAGTGACTGAAGGGTGTTTGGAAATGGATAAGAGGAGGAGAAAAGGAGCTCAGGGGGATACATGAGGTCCTGCCCATCCAACTACAGGAAATGAATAACTAGATCAGATCTCACTTAAAAACACCAGCCTCCCCAAAAGAGTTGTCAGAAAAAGGCCCCATAACAATTACTCACTGGACAAAAATATGTTGGTGCTTCTAGAAGAGATGTCCTTGACACGAAAGACCCTATTTAGAGAGTAACTATACATAGCACCATGACAGAGCTGGGATCACTACAGCCTGGCAGCAGTTAAGATGTTACTGTGGACACAGCAATCTCTAGGGCACGCTCTAGCTCACAGGTGTGTGTGTTGTTTTACGGTGCAAAGATGGTGTAGACAGTTCTCACATAGATGTTGTCAGGGGGAGGCTTCTTCTTGCTGCCAGGTTCAAGGAATTTCTTAATTGTAGGGACATTGCTTATTTTCACTGTGAACTCCTAAAAAAGGGAAACATGAAAGTTCAAGATGGGTAACAAATAACAAAGGTATGCATGTCTATGAATATAAACTTATGCAAGATGGCCTATCAAAATAAAATAAGTTCAGTAAATGTTTGTTGAAGGGATCCAACCAGAACTGTAATCCAGCACCTGTTTAAACTCTGGTCTCTCAATATTATTATTTATAATCTCTGCCACCAACTGCTGGAATCAAGACATGGTTTTTGCACGGTTCACACAGAGGTGAACTCTTTTTAGAGACACAAAATTAAAAAACATAACTTTGAAAAAGATTATATTTAGATTATATTTGTTTAAAGAGTAAACGGGGGAAACCATGGCGAGTACCTCAAGAGTGTTGATCTGCTCAGAAAGTGCAGGAGGCCTTTAAATAAAAGTGCTAAAATATAGTCATCAGATTATAAATTTACATTTTAAAATACAGATTCCTCAGATTTTTTACTTCTAGTGGCAAATCCTAGAATCCTCTCTCCACTCTATGTGTGGGAGAGGACCAGGTGCATGTTTCGAAGCCTGTGGTTCAGAGGCCAGATATTTATGTAAACCGGAAAAGCAGAAAAAATCATATTTTTCATCCATAGAGTCACATCTTACCAATTCTCAGTAATGGAGAAGAAAATTTATTTGATCTCATGAAAATTTTGAACTCTATAAGGAAATCTATATCCATCCTACATTATTATTCTAATTCTTTCAAGATAAAGAGTTCATTTATAATTAAAAAGTAGCTGCTATTTATTAAATGCCTACTATGAGCAAGGCATAGCTTTAATTAAGTACGCATACAAACACACGTAAAGACACATACATATACCACTAATATTAACAAAAACCTGCAAAGATCTCAGATGTGATAAGCTTAGAAAATGAACCTTGAGATCCCTGTATCCCACCTACTTCTGGGTTCGGCCTCTCACCTCTTCAGGGCCAAAGGGACTTCTATGTCTTTCTACATACCGCAGTGTTAGAACGAGCACAGACTTAGATCCCAGACTGCTCTGCGACTCCCAACTGGCCCCTCACTCATGTAATTGTATGCAGCTTATGTGGTGTTCCTGCGCCTGTTGTTTTCATCTGTAAAATGAGGAGAGTGAAGGCTTTTCCTAGAGTTCCTGGGGCGGGTGCCAGGTGAGCAAATGCAAGTGCATGCCAGCAGACTGACTAGCACAAGCAGGCACTCAAGAAATGGCAGACTTCTTCTCCTTCATCTCTCCTTCTTTGCCAAGCAGAAATATTTTTTATAATAGTGCAAAAGAACCTTTCAGGGCCAAAGTCTCCCAAATCCTGAATAACTAAAGTCAAATTAAAGAAAGCTCATCTCTGTATTTACAAGAAGAAATGAGGACCAGAGAGCTAAACTGTATAATAACTTATTTGCCTTGTTAAAGAGTTCTCTTTATCCAGGTGTGTATATTTAACTTGTGGTCGCTTTCCTCATTCATATATCAAAATGATGTGCACTGGATTTAGGAGATTATTAATTTTTTAAGTATGCATGTGACTCTTTGGGGATTTAACTGTGCCTCTCTTGGCATTTGATGAAAGATGTGTCAAATGGTTCTACATTGGGGGTCGACAACCTTATTCTGTAAAAGGCCAGATTAGTAACTATTTTAGCCTTTGCAAGCCTCATGGTCTCTATCAGGACTACTCAACTCTGTTGTTGTAGCTCAAAAGCAGCCACAGACAATACAGAAATGAATGGGCGTGGCTGTGTTGATAAAACTTATTTATGGACCCTGAAATTTGAACTTCATATAATTTCATGTGTCACGACAAAATGATTCTACTTTTGATATATTTTTTAACCATTTAAAAATGACCCATTTTTAGCTCTCAGGCCATACAAAAGTGGGCAGCAGGTCCCGGGGGGCCATGGTCTGCCAAACCCCGGTAGAGATGAAAAAGTCCAATGGACTTGGAGCCAAAAGGCTAAAATTCTAACTAAAACTCAGCCACTCACCAGCTAGGCCATCTTGGCTGCTGGTGTCTTTACCCTCCAGCGCTATTTCCTCATGTGAATTTTGAAGGCATTGAATGAGATTGTTTTTGGAAAGTCTTTTTCTGCTTTAAAATTCTACAATCAATCCTGCCAGAGTGACGCTGGGGCACAAGGTGAGCCACACAGGACTGTGTCCTTGGAATTTCCAGGAAGGAGGCAGCTGGAACCCTTTGGGGTGACCCTGAGGGTGCCTCTTATTATCTCTCAGAACTCGGGTTTGGGAGTTTCCAATCTGAGACCAAGCAGTTTCTAAGACCAGGCCCCAGGGAAGAGGCTGCTCTTGATGCTAAGCTGGCCTTCGCTCCATCAGGACTAAGCACATACAGACAAGCAGCACTCGCCCCGAAGATTATCTCTATGGCAAGTCTACCGGAAAACGCTCTGCATATGCAGTTTGTTCCAAGAGGGCAGTTGTGAAACAAAACTAAGGATGAAAACTCCTTCCTTTCACATGTAATGAACTTTCAACTCTTAAGGATTTAGGACCAGAAAAACAATTTCAAGTCTGTGCCATCCTTTCATTTTACTAACTAGAATCTGGGGGCGGATGTGGCTCAAATGGTTGGGTGTCCGTCTCCCATATGGAGAGACCCGGGGACCTCAGTAGGGAAAAAAAAAAAAGAATCTGAACACACACACAGCAAGGCAACCAATCACCAGGCATTGAAGGAAGGTCCCCAGAGTTCTGGGTCAATCTTCTAGCAGATAGCTTTATTTACCTGGAGGTGAGGAAATGCGGAGAGGATATTTGGGATTTTCTCTTCTAGAGCCAAAATGGTCTGAAGTAGAATCACATCCGCAAGGCTCAGCTGGTTACCAACAAGAAAAGTTTGTCCGTGATCCTTTAAAATCTGCAGGATTTTAAAGTGTTTTTAGATTACTCTACATGGAAAAATTGATTACGTTACTATATCAATGTGGTATCTGCCACCTACCTTTTCAAACACAAGAAAAACTAGGGCCTTATCCTTTCCCTTTTTAAAAATAACATCAGTTGACAGGAAGCTAACTCTGTGTACCAAAGGGTGTGGGGGTGGGGGTTGAGGGGAGTGTGCAGGGGGTAGAAATGAAAGCCTCACTAAATAGATGCTAGATCAGGAGATGCTGAAAGGGGGAAGGGAATGTTGATTAATTCTGGATTTTGCATTCGGTGCTCTGAAGGATATATCTATTGCATTAATGTATCTACAGAAGTGAACTAGCCCTGATGAATTTAGGAGAATCAAAAGGAAATGATGTAAGAAGTATAAGTGATAGGTGGTCTCCAAGGAGTTCTGTACTTCTCAGTTCTGTGCTTCTATGAACATGAGGATTTGCAGTCATAAACCAGACCTGTCTATAAGAGGAGATTTCCTCTAAGACCTTCGAAGACAGAATTAAAAGCATGAGAGTTCATCCTGGCTCTCACACAGGTGCAGGGATTTACAGGAATAGTTTAGGAGTGGGGAGAGGACAGGAATAGTGGTAGCAGTGGAAATCCTCCTTGCAGTGAACTCTTAGATGCCCACAAATGTTTTCCTTCCTTAGGGAAGTATCCCTAACTCCTTTCCATTCTCCTTCAATTTCTCTTTTATAAATTCATTATTTATGAATCCCAAAAAGAGAAGGATTATGTTGTAAACTAATCTATTCCTCTGGGTGTGATAACCTTTGATTGTATTAAATTCAGCTGAGATGTCTTTGATTAAATTATCTGCTAAGATTAGGGCTTTGATTCAACCATGTCAGTAGGGTGTGACTCAGGTTGAGTCCCCACCCCCTTGGTGGGCTGATATAAGCAGACACTCACTCGAAGACACACGGAAGAGGAAAGAACTTGGTCATTTCAGTCCTGCCATGTGACGGAAAGGAGAAGGCTCAAACAACTAAAGCCCTGGAAAGAGAGATGAGCCATTTGCCTGATAGTTTGCAGCTGAAGAGAACAGAGGAGCTGAGCAGCTGAGAAGGCCCGAGAGACCAGGCAGAGATCAGCAACCATCTTGCTTCAACACAGGGCAACAGACTTTGGTGAGAAAAGTAACCTTGAGTTGGACTCTTTCGGGCCTTATAACTATAAGCTTTTACCCCAAATAAATACTCTTTATAAAAGCCAACAGCTTTCTGGTACTTTGCATCAGCACCCCTTTGGCAGACTAACATACCCTCCTTTTAAATTGAATTCCACTAATATGATCAGAAGAAGTTTGCCAAATAGGCCTTTCCATATTTTCACATTCTCTTCTTTTCTTTTTGATTAAAACATTAAAAAAAAATATTTCCTCCCTCTTCAGGGAAAGAGGAGTCTGAAGGTCAGAAAAGCTACTATAGTAGCAAGAAGAGGAAAATAACAAAACAGAAACAAAAAGAGCAAAGAGAAACAAAACTGAAATGATACTTTTCATATCTAATTATCAAACAGGATGTTGGATATATAATAGTTGTTCAACAAATGTGTTCAATGAATGAATGAGGTAGCTTCTGGGCTCTTTGACATCTTACCTAGGGTGGGCACTCTGGTGAATGTAAACAACGATAATGCACAAATGTGGTGACCTATGCCTTCTCCAGACTTATGAAATGTGTCCTAGCCACATCTGAGGGGCTCCAAGATATCCTAGCTTTTCACAGCTTCTCTTAGCTCTTAGCAGTCCAGCGAGGCAAGTCCAGCTGGGCTCGGCTTGGCACTACACTGAGCAGAAAAGGATGTCTGTCTGTGTCAGGTCCCTTGTGATTTTTTTATGCTACGTCCATAGGTTTCTCTGCCACCTACCTTTTCAAATACAGGAAAGTACCTAATGACAGCCTTCTGGGTCATGTTGACTACTTCCTTTTGTTGATCGTCTGGCTTTAAGAAAGGATGCATGATAATCAGTTCCAGCAGATCCAGCGTCCCCTCCACATACATGTCAATCCTTAAAACAAAAGAGCACTTTTCTCAGTTTCCCCTCTCTTGGAACTTGTTGGCCCCTACAACTAAGATTCACAGTGAATTTTCCTAAGGCTCTGCCAACATTAGGTACCGAGAAGCATTTGCCTACATCCATCTCTTAAGAGCGAAGATGCTGAGTCAACTCTAGATGTAATCTGGAGAAAGCCTCCAGAAAACTCTGTTGCAGATCAGAGTGAGTCCAGATTGTCCTGACTGTCCTCTCCCTTTGACTCCTGCTCCTGCCCTCTCACTCCAGCACCAAGTTTCTCAGTATGGGGTGAATTTCACATCTCTATAAACAATGAATGTTATTTACTTTTTTTAGTTTTAGTTTTAGTTTTTATGAATGTTATTTATTGACTACTTGGTGTGCACCAGAGTGCTAAACCCTCTACATCCACTGTCTCATTGTAGTCCACGATGCTATGAGGAATGTGCTCTTCTTATTCCTATTCTACAGGAAACTCATCAAGAAAAGCTTAACACTTTGCCCAGCATTGTGCATCTAGGAGGTCTAGGAGGTAGAAAGAGCAGGCTTTGAGCTGCAACTAAAATCTAATGCCCAGTGTCACAAGCCTTGAATGTCACAGCAGCTTCCCATTGCTATGGCTCAATGATAATCGTTTATAAGAAAAGTAAAAAGCAATATCAAAGCATTTAAAGATGGTGAAACCATGGAAGCGGATGTGGCTCAATCAACAGGGCTCCCATTTACCATATGGGAGGCCCCGGGTTTGAGCCAGCCCGCGCGACGCTGTGAGCTGACGCAGCAGGATGACCCAACAAAGGGAGACAAGCAGACACAGAAAAACGCACAGCAAATGGACACAGCGAGCACAAGCAGCAAGGGGGGATAAATAAATAAATAAATACAATCTTAAAAAAAAATAAAAAAAAAAAGACGGTGAAACCTGAAACAATGACATCCTGGGTATAGGATTCAACACCTGAGTTCAACTGTTTTCCTGTCCTGTCACTCAGACTCTCCATACTGAATTTTCGGGTGTTTTTCATGACCTTTCTGGATTTTTGTTCCCTCTTTGTACTAGTGATATGGAAAATAAAGTAGATGAGGTGTGCTGCAGAGCACTGCAAATCAGCTAAGACACCCGTAAGCTGACAAGCAAGAACACGAGAGAGAGGCTACAGTACAGGGTTTTCTCCTTGAGGTCCTTGCCAAAGAGGTGGTGCTTCTCCGCTATGTAGTGGAGAATGCTTCGCGTCTGCACTAACTTCATCCCGTCGATTTCAACCATTGGCACCTGTTGGAACAGCAGGTGGTTACCTAGGAATGGAAGCAGAGAGTTACAAGTGATCTCTTCCAGCAACCCCCCCATCCCCACAAATGCTGTGTTGTATTAAAAAAATGACAGATAACCTCAAATTTATTAAAGGGAACCAAGAGCAGGTTTAGCCATAAAAGCCTGGAGACTAGCATTGTTCTAACCCTTTCCCTTTCATTTTCAACCCCAGAAAATGATGAGGGATGGGGAGGATGTGGTTGAAATATTTTTTTTAGAGCTGGCCAATATGGTAGCCACCAGCCAAATGTGACTATTTAAATGAAAATTAAATAAAATTAAAAATTCAACTCCTCGGTCAGACGAGACACATTTCAAGTGCTCAGTACCCCCTGGTGGCTAGCACTGGATGGTGCAGAAAAGAACATTTCCATCCCTGCAGAAGGTTCTAGTGGACAGAGCTGCTTTAGAAATTCTGATGAAGAAAGCTAAGTTAACAGCTGCTATTCACATATACTTGTTGACTTTTCTCCGTTCCGCAGCCACTGGTCATTTACTGCTCAAGTTTGCTGTCACTGGTGAAAAAGTGACCCATTACCTTCTTGAACAAATCTGTATCAAACACATTCCACATGCCAGGCCCTGGGCAGAAATGCTGGCATAGGACACAGCCCAGCCCTCGTGGGGCTCCTGGGCTGGGGGCAGGTGGGAGGAGAGGGAGATGAGTAGTCAGCACACACCTGGGGCCTGCAGGCCAACGGCGCACCTGAAAGGTGGCATCACAGTCTGGAGTGCTAGTCACAACTAGGGAGCCTTGGGCTGGGCCGGGGACCCTCCTGATGGCTGGGGAGGGAAGCTTGTGAGGCATTCCTTATGGGGCCTCCTGGTGGGCCCTGCTCCAGAGGATGGATGGAGGGGCAGGGCTGACCAGGAGTTAAAGCAGGACCTTTCACTGGTTTCCCTTCTGTTGGGTCTTTACTTCAGAGACATAGTCCAGGATGAAAGGGATCACTGATCTGCATCCACCAAGCAAATGATGATGCCTCAAGTAGCAACTAGCAGGTGGAAGATGGAAGGGAAGGAGGGAGGAGGGGCAGGTGAGGAGACAGGGAGGGAGGAGGGAGAGGAAGAAAGGGTGAGAAAGAGGTTGGAGGGAGAGAGGAGAAGAAAGGGAGGCAGAAGGGCAGTTTCCTTGGGAGAGAGAAGGACTTGCTTCCTCTCTAGCTTTCTTATGACTGCTATATAGGAAACAAGTTTTTCAGTTACTCCCTCTTGCTCTTTGGGTTTCAGGTCTGAGTGTTTAAGTGTCATCAGCACCTCTGCCCTTCCATACAAAGGTCAGTTCTTAAAAAAAAAAAAAATCAGTATTAATTTAATCAGAGTTGTTTCATTTTCATACTTACCATTCTGCAACTGCAGCAACTGTTCTTTTGTTTCTAAAAATTCTTCATCAAACTACAATTTTGAAAAAGACACCCCCCCCAAAAAAAATAAAGAAGGTAAATTTCATTACAGGTTTAGGACTGAAAATATCAAGTTAAATTGCCTCAAGAAGCAGGAAGAGCCCAGTTAGCACCTGCATCTTGGTTTCTAAATATCATTGCCCACTAAAAGGAACCAGGACTCCTGGGAGAAAAAGCTGATTCTGTTAGGCCAGAAAGCAAGACGTGCTCAAAGACTAATTAGATATCAAAGGCTATAGGGTCCTGTTGGAAGGGACTCCCCTGTCCCAATCTAGGAAAATGTGAGTATCAAAAAGAAGAATGTCAGCAATGGATTATAACACACAACAAAATTCCCTAAAGCCATCAATGGTGATGATGAAAAAGGTAGGCAGAAAAAAGTTTTTTTACAAAAGAATCATCACTAGTTAATGTAAAATTATTGCCGATTAGTGATAAAATTAGAGAGTCACCAATTCACAAACTGTAATGTAATAAGTGATTCTGATAAGGACCACAAGCAGATGCTCAAATCATTGGGGTACAAATAGTCTCAATATCACCCCACACGTTACTTAATTGTGGCAAAGGAAAAATGTATCTTTGCAACGGAGAGATCTAGAGATCTCACCATCTATCTATTCAAGTGATCAAACATAGCATCACCATTGGGGGACACCCGACATGACGTGCCTCTTGCTGTGATGCACTGAGAACAGCACAACATCATCTGTACAGAATTATTGCCCAAAATGTGTAACCTGAATCTAATCAAGAAGTAAAAATCAGGCATATTCAAAAGGCGTCTCATCCTGCAACATAATGGCCTGGACTTTTCAAAAGAGTCAAGGGTATATATATATATATATATATATATAAAGCAGGGTGCTGTTCTAGATTAAGAGCAACTAAAGAGACATAACAAATGGGTGACTCTTGATTAGATCCTGGAAAGGGGAAAACAGTTATAACTGATAAATACATATGTATATATACATATACACATATATATGTATGTTTATGTGTGTGTATATATTAAAAACAGTATATATACATTTGGGGGACAACTGGGAAAATTTGAATATGGATTACACATTAGAATTTGTGACATTATTACTGATTATCTTAGCTGTGACAATGATACTGTGGTTATTCGGACAATCATTTATTCTTTCTTAGGAGGGAGATACACGCCAACGTCTGCAACTTACTTTCAAATGATTGCGGCGGGGGCGGGGAGATTGAGAGGGTGAGAAGGAGGGTGGAAGGGAGAAATCAAATGTAGCAAAGTTTTATCAGTGGATTTAGTTGAAAGGTATCCAGCTGCCCATTGTACTATTACAACTTTTCTTTTTCTTTTGAGAGTTTTCAAATAGAAACGTTGGGGGAAAGAAAAAAGGAGAGTGCAAACAAGTTCCTCTTTCCCTGACCTTCTGCAACTTGTCCTGAGATATTCTGCGCTAGTGCAATTCCCATCGGGAGGAGGAGGTCTCCTCCCACCCAAGCTCCCTGGTCCCTGTCAGCTGAGGGAGGGGAGTGCAGGATGGGAGGCCAGCCCCTCCTCCTCCCTTCCTCGGTCTGAAATAGCTGGCTCTGGTGGGAGAAGGGGAAAGGCATGATGTAGTCTTGGCTCCTGCTCCCCGCCAGGGTCAAGGAGTGCGGAGAGGGGCTGCAGGGCGCTGGAGGAGCTCCAGCTTATGCCTCTTCCTTGGCTGGCTCCCCACCCCCTGGCAGGAGCCTCGGGCCAGCAGTCTTCAGGGCACTGGTCCAGACACCCACAGGGGCAGATGTGGTGCAAAAAGTACTCCATCCACGCAACTGCTTCTCAAACTTTTAGGATCGTGATCAATAAAAATACACCGGGAAGTGGGGGTGGAGTGGGCTGTGTTAAACCCCAGGCCCATCCCCACCTCCCCCCACCCCCAGAGATTCACCTTCAGTGGTTGGGAGGGGCCCAACCATGTGCACTTTTTCAACAAGACCTACCAGATGATTCTGATTCTGACTTTGGGGATCACAAATGCAAAATGTACCCCACCCTAGAGATAACAGTCCTGCGTCAAACTTCATAAAAAGTAGTGGTCAGGAAGAAACTGGGCCCAGAATGGGGGATGCCGGGAAGGTATCATCCCAGCTCCCAGCAGTGTTTTGGTGTCTCACACAATCCGTCCTTTGCTCCCCACCCCGGGGCACTGTTCCTGACAGTGTCCGCACCAATGCACCCTTTTCAGCTCTTCCAGTTCTTCTAAGTAAACGGCTGAGGAGTTTGTGGGCTTTGCTTTTACACATGCCAGTCATCTCCCTTGGAAGAAGGTTTGTGCCGGGGCTTAAGGCAAATGAAGCCTAAGCAGCCAAGAAGCTGCAACCGGCTCAGAACAAGGTCAGGATGACAAACCAAATGACTGTGCCTGAGGATGCTGGCTGCCTGAACCAGGGCGGTGGCTTCTCAGCAGGTGTGAGTTACTGTTACTAAAATACGTGTGCCTAGCTGAGCCCACACCTGTGACCCTGGGGATCAGGAACGCATCCAGGGGCTGCCAGGCTTCCCTCTGGCTGTTTCATATCTATGCTGGCACAAATTTAGCAAAGAGATGCTGAGGGATACCTCCTCTCCACCCCCCAACACTGCCTTTGGGGAATTGCTCCTTTAAACCATGTACTTGTGCTAATGAGGGAGGCCAGCTCCCTCTACCCAGTTTAGGGTCTAATTATTCTGTCACTCCTGCCTGGCCACCCAGTTTGGTTTGGGGTGGGTGGGTCATATGACTCACGTTCTATTTTGTTTGACTTATGTAGGATTGGGTTTATTTTACAGTAACCAAGAATCTTGACAGGAGAGTGAGAGGGAGGGTCCAGGGCAGGATGAGGATGGAGAAGAAAGAGGATTTTAGACAAAGGATTATATCACAGAAGACATCCATTGTAAAGCATATTAACTAGACCAAGAACTGCAAATCCAGATGCCTACAGGGTTGAACAGGTGAGTTAAATAAGCTAAGTCAACCATGTTCAGGTCATGGCACCAAGGATATTTTCACTCTCCTCTTAACAAGCCTAGGAAATATGCTCTGTGGCAATAGGGAACAGTGGGGAATGAACTAGGGAGGCCCATCAACAGGGACAGTCTTTACTCAGATCCAGCAAGTGGATCTAGCAGATCATGAGGACCCAGGGTTAGCAGATCTTCCAACTTCTCAAGATAAGTAAAAAAATCAGAATTTGAATGTAAAAATTGTATGTTAATTCAAAAAAATATAAAACACTGTGTGGCAAAATAAAACAATATACACAAAAAAAAAACCTCCAAAACTTAAGAATAAAAAAAATCCCCCAAACACCCCTATTTGTCATCTTTGGAGGTCGCTAGGGTAACAAATCCTTATTCTGAAAATTGATAAGGAGACAGAATCAAGCATTTCTCTTGCCTTTCCTATATGGACTATATTTCAAGGTAATTAATGAATGAAAATTATTCCTTATAGGAGAATTGCAGTTAATTAATTCAGGAGATAGGAGAGAAACAGGAAACAAAATCACCATTTTATAATCCCTAACAATGATGATGATCAATAGCTGCTAAAACCCTTAATTAAAAGGGTAGGGGAGCAGATGTGGCTCAAGCAGTTGAGTGCCTGCCTCCCACACGGGAGGGAGGTCCCAAGAAGTTAACCAAGGTTAACTTCTTAGTTTTGACAAATAGTGCTGCGGTCATGTGATGTCATCATTACCAAGGCTGAGTGGAGATTCTATGGGAACTCTCCCTACAACTACTTTAAAAAACACAGAGGGAATTGTTATAGATTTTTAAAAGTCTTAAACATATCAACCAAATACAGTATGTGGACTTTGTTTCGGACTGGAACAAATGACTGTTTAAGTATTCCCAGATGAAATAATATGTTTGGATTTTGCTTTAAAATGCACCCAAACAAAAGACATCTGGGTGGGGGGTATGTTGGAGTTCTCTGTCTGGGGTTTGCACTATTTTTGCAACTCTCCTGTAAGTTTGAAATTATTTCAAAATAAAAAGTTTAAAAAAATACACCCACAAAAAAAGTAGAGGGGAGGTGACAGATGAAAGTAGATGTATAAAGCTGGTGATTGTTGAAGCTGAGTGATGGGTGCATGGAATTCATGTTGTTTGTATTTGGAAATTTCCATAAGAATTTAAAAGAAAAAATAAAAACACTGTGTGGGCCAAAGCATACACATAGGCAAGCAAGATACATCCTGAAGGCTGCCAGTCTAAAGCCATTGAAATAACAGGAAATTTGCTAAGAGACTGTCCAATTAACAAAAATTATGGGTTTAACTGGCAAATTTCAGGTTAATTCCCTTTCTCTTTATTAAAAATATTTATTGATGGTAGATCAGAAGTCAGTGATTCAGTAAACTGTCAAAAGTAAAACAGAATCCCACCAACTATATTACATTTACAAAGACAAATCCCTTGAAAGCAAAGAACCTTCTGACTCAATGAAGCATGTCTGCAATATTAGTGGAAAGAGGACTGAGGCGAACTGTGCCCTGGGAATTCTCTCTTTGAGAGAATTTATTTTTCTCTCAAAGGCCTCAAAGTTGGATGGCAAATTTGTCAAGAAAAAGCGCATAGGGTACCTCGACTCCAGCGGCAGCTAAGACCCATCTTACGGATTCCATTCGGCCTCTTCCGTTTGGATAGTGGAGCTTGGGCTTCGCTGCCATGATGGCCTCTCAGGCTTTCTGAAAAAACAAATGCAGCAGCTCCTTGCAAAGGAAGAGTCTTAATGTCGTGTCCTCAACTCAGAGTTCGGGGGTAAATGAATATTCAAGGATTTGGTACGGGAATATGCAAGGTTTTGGGCACAGGAATATTCAAGGATTTTGGCATAGGCGGCTGGTTTTTGTTGCTGCGTTTTCCCCTCGCTCAATAAAAACATACCACCATTTTAAAACATTAAAAAAAAAAAACACCCTAGTTTTCAAGGCGTTTCAATTTGTGATTTCTTATTCTGGATCTTGGGAAGCTGGGGCCAGCTGCTGTAAGGCCATTTGTGACATTAGTCATTTAGATTCAGGACATCATATACTTTGACCTTGAAAAATGCTCTTAGATTTTCAAAATTAAGCCTGGAGAGTAAAGAGGCGGAGGGAGAGAATTATGCACCCATTGTAATCTTTGCAAGTATTCATACTTTCATATGCATTACCTTGTTTGATTATCAGAAGCAATTAGGAGGTGGACAGGCCAAGCATTGCTACTGTCTGCATGATACGCGTTCTTCCTCATGCCTGCAGTCCCTGCTCCGGGTTCCGGCACGTTCCCGGACCCCGCTGGGAGATGAGCTCCCCGACGCACGAAATGCACCCCGGCCATGGACTCAGCCATCCGAGACAAGACTCCCGGGGAAACTCTGCGTCCCCACTCAGCCCACGCAGGGCCCCAGAGGCCGTCCAGCGAGGTCCGGGGAGGATCTGAGCCCATCTTCTACCAATGGACTCAGGCTCCACAGAGAGGGGGAATGAAAATGAGTGTCCTGAGCCAAGAATGATCCCACCCCAATCGAGGGCCCACGTATGTCCAGTCGGGGGCGGGAAGTGGGGCAAAGCCGGAGAGGAAGACCCTGCAGCCACTGCAGGGGGAGAGGAAGAGAAGGATTGAATGGAGGGGGTGTGGATGGGGGAGTGGGAGGCTCGGCGCGGGGAGGGTAGAGGGGAGGAGAAAAAAGAAGAGAAGGGAAAGGGCGAGTGGGAGCAGCAGGAGGGAGACTGACCTGGAGTCCGCTCTCCAAGCCCCAAGCCGCACAAAGCGTACGGCTAGCTGTCTGCTCCCGGGCGCCAACCACGGCGGGCGAGCAGGCTGCTCAAGGTAGGCGAGGCTCCGGGGAAACTACACCAATCGAGACGGCAATATTTAAATCAACCGATGGGCTCCACCCATCTGCAAGGCATTCTGGATAGTGGGGGAACAGCTCCGATTAAAGTCACTTTCAACTTCAATTTTAGTATTTTGAGGGATGACGTTATATTCATCATGCTGTTTAGATTTCGACATTAGTTGAAATTACCTGATAGGAATCCGGTACGGTAAGTAACTCGACCCATGTGTAAAGAGAAAACTATCTTCGAGTTTATATACCAGGCGCCGAAGCGTTGGTTTCTGGATGTGAGGGCGATCTGGCTGCGACATCTGTCACCCCATTGATCGCCAGGGTTGATTCGGCTGATCTGGCTGGCTAGGCGGGTGTCCCCTTCCTCCCTCACCGCTCCATGTGCGTCCCTCCCGAAGCTGCGCGCTCGGTCGAAGAGGACGACCTTCCCCGCTAGAGGAGGACCGTTCTTCGGTCAAGGGTATACGAG